>JADBJO010000267.1:652500-717500 GCA_016801955.1 Conus betulinus | reverse complement strand
CAGGACGGGGCGATGATACGAATATTGTCGAACATTGTAGTTAAAGGGGGGTGAACCGGATCTTACTGAATGGTCAGTCTTGACTCAGAAGTTTGATGGATTTGGGGAACGAAACGTTTTTAGTTCTCTTTGTTTTGAATTTTGGAATTTGAAATCTTCGTCCAGAATGTAGAACATTGTAGTTTTTTTGAGAGAACATGAGAACTGTCGGCAGCAATGTTCACAGCTTTTTTGTGACACGACATTCATACAAATTTATCAAGCTGTTTTGTTTTTTTAGCCAATAATCTGTTCACATGTACCCACCACTCTGTTCAAAATGTTTTTGATTTTCACGCTAAGATTTCCAACCAGCATAAAAAGCCAATGGACAAAACCGATTCTTCAAAACAACGACAAAACATAATAATAAAGATGTACTTTTTAACAGCTATAGACCGAAATTTCTGAAGACAGTATATTCTTCTAGACTGGCATTTTTGTAGATAAATTGAGTATTTGCATTAAAGTTTAGCTTCTCATCTAAAATAGTACCCAGATACTTATCTTCACTTACACGTTCCACGTTGGTGTTTTCGATACATAAGTGAGGGACAGGAGCTGGGTTTCTTCGAAAATCAAATACCATCTTCTTTGTCTTACTAACATTCAAATGTAGACAGTTCTCTTTGCACCATGTACGAAAAGCGTTCCACGTCTTGAAAATAAATGGTATCTGAATTTGACAGGTCTACTAGAGTAGAATCTTCTGAGTACTTTATGACCGGAGTGACAGAAGAACCAGTACAATTATTTTTATAAAGAGTAAAGGGGAGAGAACGGTGTCTTGAGGTGCACCAGTAAATGTGGTTCTAGTAGATGAATATTTTCCCTCAAAGCGTACGCACTGTAACCTGTTGACTAAAATGTTCACAATCCGTAAAATCAATTTTGGGTTGACCTGTAAAGTTTTGGAGTTTCTTTGCTATAATGTGTGTGGTTGAATAGTATTAACAGCTGATGAGAAATCAATAAACACGATGCGAACAAAAGTATCTTCAATTTCAAGATGTGTGTATGCATGACTGAAAAGTGATTATTGCATCATCTGTATATCTGTTCTGTTTGTCTGCAAATTGGTATGGATCACAAAGCTGTTTGACTAGAGGAAGAAGAGTCTCTGAAGGAAAAGGCGTTCAAATGATTTTATTACAAGGGATGTCAATCAATAGGTCTCTAGTCATCAAAAAATGTAGGACAAATTGTTGATTTTTTCCAGACGGAGGGCACAACTCCACAATTCAAAGACCATTAGAACAACCTACAGAAAACATATGACAATTGTTCTGAACATGATTTTAAAAGATTTCTACAAATATTGTCTGGGCCTGCAGCTTTACTTATCTTTATCTTTTTGAACAAACCTCGAACAGCAGAATCATCAATACGTAAAACTCCATCATCGTTCTCACAGTTGTTTCAAATATTCGACATAACAGATTCCAAATTTGCACCTACACATTTCATTTCAAATCGGCAATAAAAATCATTCAGGTTGTTAGCAAAATTAGCACACTCCTCTTTTGATAGAATACATTCACTTCGTGGTTTATTCTGTCCAGTGAGAGTTTTTAGGCCGTCCTACGCACTTCGCATGTTTCCTGACTCAAACTCTTTTCCTAGTTTTTCTCAGTATGCCAGCTTTGCGTCCTTTATTTCATGTCTTAGTTTTCTTTGAACTGTTTTATTTAGAATACTGTTTTCGGATGAAATGCGATTTTCTTTTCATTCAGTGTTTTCTTTCAAGATTTGAAAACCCAAGGTTTATTGTTCGGAAAAATTTTAACAGTTCTCTTTGGTGTCAACATGTTTTTACAAAAGGTAACATAATCAGAGATAACATCAGCAGCTTCATTCACATCAACACAAGAAAAAAAAAAAACATGTCCCAGTCTGTGCCCTCATAGCAAGCTGGCAGTTGCTCTATGCTATCAGGGGACCAGATTTTTACAGTGTTCTGTACAACAGGTTGGGTTTCAATAACAGATCGGTAAGAGTGAATAAGTGTACGGTGTTGTGATCAGATTTACCCGTTTTGGCAGGGGCCACAGACTTATAAGCATTTGGAATATTGCCGGAACACAAAGCAAGCTTCTTGTTGAGACGGGTTGGACATGTGACATACCGTTTAAAAGAGGGTGAAACAGACCGGAGATCACATTGATTAAATTCACCAAGAACAAAATTTTGAGTATCAGGGGATATCATCTGCAATTCGCACACAACGCCAGAGATATCATTTACGGCACGAGCAGGGCTGGATGAAGGGGGAGTGTAGATGACGGTGACGAACACTGTCCCAAATTACGGGGCAGGTGACGGGGTCGGAGTGACCGGCAATCATATCTGTAGACGTGTCTGCAACATTGTGATGGTGAGGTTTCCGTACAGAACTGGACCGTGCAGAGTATTTTCCGCACCGCCGAAGAGTTCTACACCTCCCTTGGACTGAGCGCCATGCCTCAAAGGTTCTGGAACTTCTCCATGCTGGAAAGACCCACAGACGGCCGTCTGGTGGACTGTCATCCCGCCACCTGGAACTTCTACAATGGCGAGGATTACAGGTGAGTCAGCTGGCTGAGTGGTTGACGACGGTCGGGATCACGGGTGGACTTACTAGCTATGTGGTTGACGGGTTGATTCATTAGCTAGTTGGGAGGTCGTCTTCTCCTCTAGAATGCCGTGGTTGCCTTGCTGTTAAGATATTTTTGTCGATCAATCAATCAGTCAAGCAATCAATCAAGGCACTTAATTTTCTTTCATAAGAACTTTGTGTTGTGGTGGAACACTTAAACACATGGCATATGAGTATACAACATTGAATAATGTAAAATGTGCAAATGCACTCACACCTGCACACGCCCACAAATTTAAAAACAACATAAATAAAGTAAGGCTTATTTTTACATAAAACTAATCAATAACTCTACCCAAAATACACTCCATTTCTATCCAGTCAATTTAATAAAATCAGTTGTACGCTAAAATAAACCGTAAAAAAGGGGCACACACGCACGCACGCACGCACACACCCACACACACACACACACACACACACACACACACACACACACACACACACACACACACACACACACGTACGCACGCACATCCACACATACTACAAGGGGTGAGAACTGAGATAATTTTAAAATCATTATCACTTGATTATCATCCCCGCACCCACAACATCTACACTCTCATTCTCTCCCGACCACCCTCCCCCACCCCCACCCCTCTCTCTCTATCCCAGTCTCCCCCTCCCGATTTATCAGGCATCTCCCGCAACGTCTGATCGGCATGCACACTGAATTCAGTGTCTGTCCCAACAAGTTGCGATCCTCTCGGCACACAACATTGAAAACACCACCACCATACTCTTATTCACCCATTTCATCAAACTCTACAACTTTGCCGTTTGCACTGAAACTTTTTTTTCCAGCTGTCATCTTTGAAGGAAATGAAATAAGATGAAAACGTTTTGTTTGTTTACAGCTTGGCGCTTGTAGACAGTGGACTGACATGTACAAATTTGGTAACAGTTAGGTTGGGATCTTAACCCTTTCTTTGTTGGTCATTTCTTCAGCGGAGAAAAAAAAAAACAACAACAGCAAAGAAATAAAAGATAAGTTTATTCTCCTGACGGGAATGTCTGTAAAATCTTTTTACGGCGGACACCAAAGATATTCATGAGTGTTTTTTATGTGTAGATGTGTGGACCTACAGACAAGCTTTCATAAAAGTTTTGAGACAAAGAAAATAAAAAAAAAACAGCTGAACAATTGGATGTGAAAGCGTGGGTTAGGTAATTGAATAATGTTGCTTGTAGTTCAGCCGACCGCATAGGGCCATCTCAGGTTTGTCACCTCTTTGGAGTCAAATATTAAAATATATTAAAAAGAATACACACACAATTCATTAAAACAGATTTTTCTACAAAAAAAGAAAGATGCAGGAGTTTTGTCCAATTTGTCTTCTATTAAATCTTAAATCGGATGAAGAATGGAGTCTGCTGTAAGATGTTCATGTCTTACATAATGCAAGCCCCCCCTCCACCTCTGTTCCCCCCCCCCCCACCCCCCCCACCCCCCCCCCAATGCTTTATAGAGAGTGGTATATTACATGGAATGCACCACAGAGCTTCGTCTCTTTTACAAGATGCGAGTAGGTGTGAAAGGAGTAGCCTAGGTGCCACCGGCACAAGATTGTATTATTTTTAATGCCACCTGTGGCACAGGGGAGAAAACTCTTTCAGGTCCTGGGTGGATTTGGAAGAGTTTGTTATCCGCCTTCAAGTTCCACACCTCTTGCCAGGTCTTTGACATACCCAGAGCTTTGGGTTTCAGATCGGTTTTGGGGATAGGGAATCTGCTCGACTCTTTATTTTGTGGCATTCCTGACAAGTTCATCTGTCACCCTAATTGCTTCGACTGTCAACATGACCGGACCTCGAACAAAAAAGGGGAAGATATATTTGTGATGATTCTTAAGCCTTTTGCTATTGGTGGCTGTCTAGGCTCTACTTCAATCGGTCCTGTGAATAGAGTCATGTTATCTTGTATTTTCTTTTCCCCCCATGCAATGAAGAAGGCAGTCGCAAGCACAGTTAAACCATGCTTAGTTACTTTGCCGAAGAAAAGGCGATTTCTTAGTCATTAAAATCAGCGATTTTATTTCTCATTAAAATAAACAATTTCATTAGTTTTTAAAATCAGCGATTTCATTAGTCATAAAAATCTGCGATTTCATTAGTCATTAAAATCGGCGATTTTATGTCATTAAAATCAGCGGTTATAAGCCATTAAAATCAGACATTCATCAAGCACTTCTTATATCATCTGCCAATGCTTCTATTGAGCCGTTGTCAAACAAGACTTTGTGCGTAATGACTCTAACTTCCTCAAACAGGAGCGAGCTCATCAAACAAGGCGCACTTCGCTCATAACTTAGAGGCTGAGCAAAAGAAGATGACGCACTTGAACACATAAGAAACGTGTTGGTCATATTATAGTTCTGAAGCCAGAAAAGGAGTTACGGAAAACGGAAGGGGGGTGAGGGGCTATGGTATTAAAGTCTGGAGGGAATGGGGGGGGGGGACGAGGGGGGAGAGGGGATAATAGTCAGGTCCAGTCTTCAACGTGCATTCTATCACATGGAAGTACAGAGGTAGCAGGAGAAAGAAGAATGGGGAAACAGAATAAGATTCGGGTTGATTGTGAATCAGAATCAGACGTTTCAAGGGCTGGGGTTGACAAGTCATGGCGCGTGTTTCCACAGACTCAAGATGTGCGCTGACGTTACGATGGTAGATCTGATTGTTGCTCATTACGGCATGGGACACAACCAGGCCTTTATGCTGTTCAAAGATCTACCTGTTCTCTTCCAGTCTTCGCCCAGTGCAGGTGCCTTAGCCGTTGACTGCTTGTCTTTAGAGTCGCCTTCCTGCAGTAAGATAGAAAGAGGGTCTGACTGTTTCATTATCGGTTCCGTTGTTTCTGGTATTGCTTCCACTGTCTATCCATTTATCTATTTCTCTGTTTCTGTCGGTCTCTGTCTTTCTCTGTCTCTGCCTTTCTGTCTCTCGCTCTCTGTCTCTAGATTTACACACGTGAGTGAGTGTGTGCATGTGTGTGTGTGTGCGCGCGCGCGCGCGCGCGTGTGTGTGTGTGTGTGTGTGTGTGTGTGTGTGTGTGTGTGTGTGTGTGTGTGAGAGAGAGAGAGAGAGAGAGAGAGAGAACTAGAGTGGGTAGGAGGCAGGGACAGCAAACGGGAATCACTCATTTCTGTCTTTTGAATAGAATCGTCTGTTGTTCCTGTCTGTCTTTCACGTCCCATTTCCTGATTTAGGTTCGTTGGTTAACCTGTTTGTGTTTGTGTGTTCAACCGTAGTATCAAACAGCGCGAAGTTTCATCATAGAGTAGTGGTATTCTTATCATTACTGGAGAAAATTGTAGTGCAACATCTACCGAAGGCAGCCAGTGGAGTGCTGCATAGATGGAATTAATGGACAGGTAACGCCACGTGTAGACAGGGTAGCAGAATAAAAGGTGCAAAAACATGAAGAACATCACAAAAGCCGGGGTATTCTTACCACTATTGCAGAAAATTGCAGTGCAACGTTTACCCAGGATAGCCATTGGAGTGCTGCACATACAGAATTAATTGAAAGATAGCGCTCCGAACAAATAAATAACAGAATAAAAGCTAACAAATACACATCAACACACGAAGAAAATCTTTGAACCTTAGACACCAAACAGGATGCAGGGGAGGTAAAAACGTGCCAACGTTCTAAGTGTTCATCACTACTGTGTAGGAACGTCACATTTCTTATTCATTGGAAATCAGTGTTGCTTGTCTTCTGTGTTACTGTTACAGATTAGGATTAGGAAACCAATCCCCAGCCGGAGCTTGACCCTGACCCTAGGGATGGAGGTTAGGGTGGGAAGGGGGCTTCTGAGCCCATGTTGAGTCCAATGTTCTACTGACACTGATTCAAATGAAAAAGGGAACATCAGGTGTTTGATCATACCTGTTTGCACTTGTAAGAAAACAGAAGAATAAAGCCTCCTCGCATCCACATCATAGCATATAGTGGGCGTTATCGCTGCAAACGTGACCTTCGTTTCTGCTCATTGTTGCTCTCATTATCACCGTATATCATGACTACACAGAAGGACTCATCTGAATTGAGCCTCGCAGTACCCACAGCTTTAAGAACCTTTGATAACTAGTATGTCAATCACAAAAGTGTATGTAGCGGCAAAGTGCCACATAAAACTATCTCGCAGTCTCTCCTCCCTCTCTCTCTGTCTGTCTCGGTCTTTCTGTCTCTGTCTCTGTCCCTGTCTCTCTCTCTCTCTCTTTCTCTCTCTCTCTCTCTGTTTGTCTGTCTGTCTGTCTCTCTCTGTCATGACTGGAGATCGAATGGAAACCACCGTTGACCGTGTGACTATGTATGACAATCATTTATCAGAAAATAAAACAAAATAAGAGACCACCGACAGGTGACATGGAAATGTACCCTGGTGATGATGGTGAAAGTGGCAAGTCTTTGATTGTGGGCGGAGTAAGTACCAGTAGAAACAACGGAAAACAAAAAGGAATTTTTGACAAGAGCAGAAAGGTATGAAAGGAAAACAGTGGTTGCCTGCATGATAACAGGCAGACTGGTGATGGCAGTTGGCTGAGTGGAGGACGTGGAGATGAAAACGTAGAATCGTATACGTGAATACAACGTCGTTACTTCGTCGGCTTGTGTGTGGTTTGGTTCGACGCCGAGTGAGTTTATCCCTTGATGTAGAATTTGTAATGAAATCTCTGCAGAAAGTGTAACAAGCATCGACGTTTCTTTTTTGGTGTGGCATTAGCAGCAAATTATGTGATTCACTTATCGATGATACGTAACAAGAATGGAGGGACCGGGATGATATGAAATGGAGAGGCCGGAATGATATGACCGGTGAGCACCAAGATGGATTTTGGAAGAGACATTCAACGATCGAACATTATTAGCTTTTATTTTGATTGTTGAAATGCCCAAGTAATTCGTCAATTATGTTAAAAAAAGATTGTATGCTGTGTGTGGATCTCAACACGGCTGTAAGGAAACCTTGGATCAATAGATCCAAGTTTGTCCTGGAGGATGTTTGACTTTCAAATTGAACCCATTTTAACACAAACAGCCGAAGTGTTGGATTTGGGGAAAGTTTAAATAAATCGAAGCAGTGCATGCTATACGAAAATTCCATAATGCATCCCGCTCCTCTTGCGTGCCTCACATAAACAAGCGTATGATGAAACAGGGGACACATCCATTTCCTGTCATGATTGTCGTGAAATACATTAGATATTGGTTAGGGGTTATAGTCACCTATGACCCAGACTATGCCAGCAGTCGTACGAAATGCTTTTATTACAACATAAATCTGGTCATTTCAGTTGCGTATTCGATGTTCACACATTGTGTCTGTAAATGGTTTCGGGGTTATATGGATAAACCCGTGCACAAGGCAGAAGAATGCTTTCATCGTTCAGTTTAAAGTCAGACTTCTTTTGACAAGATATTGACAGCATTGTCTGTAAGAATGTTTCTCAATAGAGAGATATTTATCACGTGTCACATACCATTGACACGGAAAATAATTTGACAGAACTTCGCCTGAGAGTAAGTTGCCTAAACATTTTTTAGTGATTGTTTTTAAAAGCCAGAACAATCAAGGAGATGTCAGTTGTCCGTCTTTTCACAACGGTTTAGAAACTGAGGTTCACGTTTTAATGTCATTGTAACGCTTTCAAGGATATGCGGAAGAACAGTTTTGAACTCAAATCTTTTTCTAGTTTTACTCATCACAACATGTATTGCAAGCATTCTTTCAGATGACAATGAAAATGTATTAGAAATGGTAGCAAGATTTACTGCTTTCGCAGTGCTAACAAGAAAAAAGAAAAACAAGATTATCACAAATGACTGCTGATTATAATGTAGATCATTTCAAACAAAATGATACTGATTTGGGGTTTATTTTACTTGTATGAGACTTTGGTGAGAAGGTGGAAGGAATGTGCGGAGGGACGGAATGGAACAGATCGAAGGTGTAGACAAGCATGTGTGTGAGCCTGTGTGCGAGCAAAATGAGTGTGATTGTGTATGTTCACGGGGGTGTATATGTATGTGTTTGCAGATAAATGAGTACAAATGAACTCGTATAATGCAATACTGACAATACAGTCTGTCTACCTGTCGGTCGGTCGGTCGGTCGGTCTGTCTGTCTGTCTGTCTGTCTCTCTCTCTCTCTCTCTCTCTCTCTCTCTCTCTCTCTCTCTCTCTCTCTCTCTGCCCATTTCTGTCGCTCCCTATCTTTCAGACTGTCAGTCTTTTTTTTTTTTTCCCCGTGTCTGTGTCTTTTTAGTGTGTGTGTGTGTGTGTGTGTGTGTGTGTGTGTGTGTGTGTGTGTGCGCGCGCGTGCGTCCGCGCGTGTGCATGCGTGCGTGCGTGCTTGTGATTCATGATCGTTGTCATCTGCCGGTACAGGTTTCAGTGAGGGAATATGGGACACTATGACACTTTCGGTGACGTCACCACAACACTTGCACAAGATTGGCCTGCTGCCCACTTACAGAAGATAAAGGTAGGTCCAAGTGCTGTGTGAGCGTACATCTGCGTGTGCTTCGGATGCAGCACATGATACTGTAGGTGTCATGTACCAAGAGGAGCCTGTAGTCAGATGACCAGAGAGTTTGCCAGCGGATTTTAGGGTCGTAGGATCGAACCACCCCTGGGTTTGGATTTATTTTACGGTGTGGAAAAAACTTCTTTGTACCCAGCAGTCACTTTGCCAAATTCAGTCAAGAAAAAGTTTAGGGTAGTGGAAGGAGATCGATCAGGCATGCTTTCTATCATAATGGTAAAACTCGAGCAGGAAATGGCCTCCAACGGCTATTCGGCGATGGAAATTTACTTTTTTTTCGCTTGTACAAGTAGCCAGAAATGACGAATTTTGGCTTATTGCGTAACCCGACATAACATTGATCAAAACAGACATAGAAATCAAACAAACACTAAACAATGTAGTCTATGGTTCAGATTCTTTCCTTTTAAAATCCTTTTTGTCTTTCAAACAGGTGAAATAACAGTTTTCTGTCAGAGCTTGAAGTCCAAGTCCGAAAGGATATCTTTGCTAATCACGCACTTTTTTCTTTCTTTCTTTCCATGCTTCCTTCTTTGTTTACTTTTCTTGTAGAGTTGCCTCCCCATGATAAGGGGGTGTATGGGATTCACGCTTATTACATCCCTTTGTTGAAAAGGGAGGGTGTAGAGTTCAAGTAATTTTTTTCCGCTTGCTTGCTTGCTTTATTTTTATGTATTGGCATTCAGATGTCAGATTTTTATGTACCGACTGAGTTGAAATCTGTCATGCAGCTCCCTTTTGACGGTGGAATGTCCTCCGAAGCTCATCGACAGGTCCAAAACAAGAAGCTGTCATTGTACAGGGCGTTCAGGTCTCGGTTGTTTAGTCGCAGACCGACGATGAATTCCATATGTAGCTTCTTTTCGGTACTGCCGTTTAGCATACAGAACATGAAGGTACATAGTTCCGTGTCGTCCAACGCATTAAAACGTGCAGTGGGACCTGTCAGCAGTCAGCGATCTGACGTCACACTTAACATCCTGATCCATTCTGTGGTCACGCACAAAGGTCTGCTGCCAGTTCAGCTTTGGTTTTTTGTGTGTGTGTGTGTGTGTGTGTGTGTGTGTGTGTGTGTGTGTATATATATATATATATATATATATATATATATATATATATATATTATGTACACATGTATGTGTGTGAGTGTATTATGTTTGTGTTCTTTTTTACCAAAGCATGCATGCATGGGAGCCTGTCAGAGGGTGGGGCCAGTTTGGAGGCCGTCTGTCAGCGCCTGGTTTGGAATGACACCACACTGTGTGTGGCAGTCCATCAAACTTGCACTTTATTCCTTCACAGACATTGGTCCTTACTGCAACAGGCGTTTCCATGTTACCAATTCAAGGAAACAGATTTACGAAAAGTCCATAATCATGCTTACTAACCATATCAACGCACTCCAGTGGAAAATGTCTTGGCCGTGATGAAACGAAAATCAGATTAGACTGATTTATTTTGCCCACTTTTGTCATATTATATCACCACAGTCACAAACCGATTGACTCAAGAAAAGTACGTCTAACCTCCAGTGGAATGTTTCAAATGACCGACTGATGGCACTGTGTACATTACGATCACAAACATGCAGAGAACCATGACGTTACCCATGACAAAGATGGTACACATCATCGGTACATCACTAACTCAGCGAGTTAAGCTTTTAACAGGAAAAAAGTAGTTTCAAAGATGTATGTCGACATCGAATTCAAAACACGTTGAATATCTAGCTTGCTGAATAAGTCAACAGTGGTTTGGGCCACACAAGTGCATATTCCCCCAGACAAACATGCGATTCCAATCTACTAAGTAGAACTGAATTGGTGTGCTTATCCACGTTAGGTTTATCGTCATGTTCATCGTTGTCAGTGTTTTTCTGTCCACAGAGACCGACATCAACTTGTTGATGAGAATGGCTCTGGAGAAGGTGGCCCTCCTGCCGTTTGCCTACCTGGTGGACCGGTGGCGATGGTCCGTGTTCTCCGGACGGACCACGCCGGACCGTTACAATCCTGTATGGTGGCGGCTTAGGTGAGTAGGGACCTTCCCTGAATCTCTTGTTCAGGCGAACGCCTGGCACGAAACTGTCGTCTGTGGTCGCCTGGGCTCTGTTTACACTGGAACTCGGAATAAAGGCCCAAGTATTTTGTGACAAACGAAGCAACATGCCCGCAATCAAAACAGTGACAAGCGACACAATTATAAGAACATTTATATCGATAGTAACGGTAATGACAAATATGAGAATTTTGTAACTGACTCGGATGATAAGAAGAAAAAAATGCTTTGGCAGATTTCTATTGTCAGCTGTTCAGTGAACGCACTTAGTTTACAATTTCTCCATAGGGGTCTATAGTTCTGAGAAGATCAAAACACGAACCGTATATGCATATGTATCAACATAAGTCGAGGTTTCGGTAAATCGAACACCGATCCATACATGTATAGGCATGTACACCCTTAGTTTTCAGATAATCAAACACAAACCATTACTTGTATAACCAATGCACAACCGTAAGTTTCAAGAGACAAAAATAAACTAGTATGTTTACAGCAACATAAAATCATTTTTCAAAAACTAAAAAGCCAGGGCAGTTTAAACATAGCCTGAGATAACTCCGTGTTTTAAATGATAAACAAAATCAGTACATTTTTAGCCATATATAACACGAGGTTTCAGAAGACGAAAAAAACAACCAGTGCATGCATAGCTACGTTTAACACTAGGCATTAAAGTTCAAATACAATCCTGTACACGTGTTGCCACGTATAACCCTCGTTACAGAAGATCAGACACGAACCAGTATATGGGCAGCCACATGTTATGGCCATAGGTTTCAGATCATATAAAAACAAATGCCTGTGTAATCATATCAGTTCTTATGCCCTGATCCACGCACCCCCCCCCCTCCCTGCCCCCCATCCGACCGCCCCGCGCCCTCTCAGTCCATCCTGACCACACACAACACATTCAAATACGCACTTTCAAATAGACGATTTGAAATTGATGCATGATACAAACTTTAAGTGCGTTTGTATGTGTGTGTGTGTGTGGTGGGGGGGGGGGGGGGATGGCGAGTACATGCGTGCATGTGTGTGTGCGTGCATGTGTAAACCTCTGACATTTGTTGGTCAAACGATGACGTCTTTAGATGCCAGCTTCAGGGCGTATCACCACCAGGGGACAGAACTTCTGACGACTTCGATCCTGGTTCCAAGTACCATGTGGCCAAAAACTGGCGGTACATTAGGTACGTAACACTTCATTGTGGGGGAGGGGAGCAGGGAAGGCGTGGGGAGAGATCGGGGTGGCGCAATGTTTACGGCTCAAGACTTGAGAAGCCAATCAGATGGGTGACAAGGATCATGAGTTCCATTTAACATACCAGAGATCATCGGTTATTCACGGCCCCACCCAGAGTGCTGGCCTTCATGTTGTCTCCCACACCGTTTTTCTAACGATGGGAAAACATCAAATTTTTT
This sequence comes from Conus betulinus, assembly GCA_016801955.1. Taxonomy (NCBI): domain Eukaryota; kingdom Metazoa; phylum Mollusca; class Gastropoda; order Neogastropoda; family Conidae; genus Conus; species Conus betulinus. The sequence continues at coordinate 704,786 of JADBJO010000267.1, read as the reverse complement.
TTTAAATTTCTTGTTCCTTTTTTTTTTTTTTTTTCGAAAAACGTTAAGTTTTCTTGTGCCAGAGAGAGAGAGAGAGAGAGAGAGAGAGAGAGAGAGAGAGAGAGAGAGAATTGGTGACTTTATTTATCAACGATTAAAGAGGACCTGTGAGAGCTTGAGACACTGGTTCAGATTCGATGACTTTATCGAACATTGGAGAGAAACTGAAACACTGATACTGATAAAGATTCTATACATCAGATATTGGAAAAAAGAAAAACAACAAGCCACAGAGACACCGAGACACTAACTCGGATTTAAAGATTTTATTGACCAAAAATGAAAGAGAGACCAAGAGAGACGGAGACACTGACTCCGGTGTGAAGACTTTGTTCATCGACACCCACACCCACCCACACACAAAGAGAGAGAGAGAGAGAGAGAGAGAGAGAGACAGACAGACAGACCCGACAGGCAGACAGAGGACAGACAGTCGGACAGAGACGGCGTCAAAGAGAGAGAGAGAGGGGGAGAGTGGGATCTGGGATGGGGGTGGGGTGGGGTGGGGAAGAGACAGACGGAGAGAGAAAACGACAGGAAGAGAGACACTTTGTCAGACGGATAGGCAGGGTTCTTTAATTTAATGTCTATCCACTTTACAGTGATCTTAGACAAAAACAAGAGACAAACGAACATGCAAAGACAACCATGAAAAAAAAAAAAAACATGTAAAAGGGGCCGGTGTGTGTGTATGTCGCGTGCGTGCGTGCGCGTGTGTGTGTGTGTGTGTGTGTGGTGTGTGTGTGTGTGTGTGTGTGTGTGTGTGTGGGGAGGGGGGGGGGGGGGGGGGCATATGTGTGTGTGTTGTTTTTAAAATATAAAAGCGTATTGAGTGTGGAGGTAGTGTAGTATACTAATCTTTGCATGCATATTCTAATCAATTAATGAGATATCAATAAGTGACCATCACTTTAACCCCATTCTAATCTACCGGCATAACGGTAAAACTACTTGAGTCTGGATTCATATCTGAACATTTTTAAAGAAACAAAACATTTTAAGCATTGAAATAATAAGAGAATAAAACCAGCAAATAACTCGAGAATCAAAGTAAATGTCCAACTGGACTCTTACAATTGCCCTTACAACTTCTATAGCCTTCGCTTCGTTCCCAAAAATGTCCCAAAAATTCGCGATTGATGGGTTCAAACTTAATAACCAATTAGGTAAATATTTTTTAGTATTTCTGCAAAGAAAGATGGCATGGAATGGTGTAATATTTTGGCCACACATGCAAGTGACATTTTTTACAATATTTTGTTTTGTATGCATCAAGTCTGAGTCTAAAGATCAGACTCTTCAAAATCCGTTCCTGATGGAGATTGTGTCCCGTTTTATATTTTACAAGCTTCTTAAAGAATTTTCCCTTGTTGTCCTTTATTATGTTTGGACACTCTTTTTGTCTTCGTATCACCGAATCCCATGATGCTTTACCTAAAAGGCTATAATTTTCATACAAGGATAAAGGAATATCTATTTTTGTAGAGCTCTTTTCCTTCGCTGCACTATTTTTGGCTAACCGATCAACCCTTTCATTTGCTGCTAAACCACAATGTGATGGAATCCAACAAAAATCAATACAAAGAACCACGTAAAGATAAAAAATGAATTAAATGGTATATCTCTGTTATCATTTCTCCTCTCACTCTTGTATGAGAATATTTTAAAGCTTGTAAGACAGATTTTGAATCGACACAAAATAATATTTGAAATATCGAATATGGAAAACTAAGAAGATAGTTCAGTGCCATAATAATGGCAATTAGCTCTGCTGTGAATACAGAGAAATTTTTCCCAATGTGATATGATTTCTCTATTTTTAATGATGGAATAACGAATGCAGCACCTGATAATTGGTTTTCAAGTAGAGAACCGTCTGTATATATTTTAAGATGGTTTATATATTTTCATTTATATGTGCCTTGACATATGTTGGCAGCATGGTCCCATCACTTTTCCTTAAATCTGTATAATTAATATCGTAATTAGCCTTACTGAGCTCCCATTGAGGAATATTACTGTAACTCGTTTGAGGAGCTGTTTGTGGTTCAACACCAGCATCTGTAAAATTGGGACGTATAGGAGCCTATAGTTTTTTTACAGAGTCAAAACTCCGTGCTCGCTTTGGAAAATGTATTTCTGATTTTAAACCAGTTTCCCTGATACATGAATTTTGCGTTGAGTGACTCCTTAATATATATTTTGCTGAAGCAAGTTTCATATTTTCGGCAAAAGGTAAAATTCCGATTCTGTGTAGGTTTTTAGTGTTGAGGCATGGCCAGGGACACCGAGAGCTATCTTATAAGCTTTGCTATCGATGCTTTGCATCTTTGTTATCAAATATTTTGGAGCTGAAAAGAATGTTTCCTGAGCATAAGATAATTTTGATCTCACAAGTGCAGTTGCTAAATGAATAAGTACCTACTATCTTTTCCCCACGACTGTCGACTTATCATTTTTAATAGATTCAATCCTTTTTTCTGGCTTTTGTCAGAATATTTTCCAAATGGTAGTTCCAACTTAATTTAGAAGTCAGGCTTACTCCTAGAAATTTAACACTTTTTTGTATTCAAGCGGCATTCATTTATTTTTGAAAAGAGGGTAGAGGTTTAGGATCATAGCCAGAGTTGAAGAGAACCATATGCGTTTTTTTTCATGTGAAAGGGTTAGTCCGTTTTCAATCATGTATTTGCTGATTTTGTCTAGTTCATTTTGATATATCTTTTTAATATAGTTAATTGATCTAATTGGTGTAATCTTTTTTAGAGTAACTTTCATCCATATGCAAATATCATCCGCATATTGTACTAGCTCGGCATTGTTTGAGACCACTTTTGGAAGATCATGCATCAAAATGTTGAAAAGAATCGGGGCTATTACACCTCCTTGTGGGATTCCCATCTGTATACGTCTTTGATTAGAGTAGACATTACCAACCTTAGTCTGTATTCGTTCTTTCACTTAAAAATGCCTTTATATAGTTATACATACAGCTGAAATACCTATTGATCTGAGTTTGTTTAGAAGTTTTGAATGCCAAACTTGGTCATATGCCTTTCTAATGTCAAAAAAAAAAAAAAAGTGGCAAGTACGTTTTTTTCCTACGTGAGAACTGATGTTTAATCTGTGTGGTAATTTTTACTAAATGATCAACTGATGATTTGCCTTTTCTAAAACCCGCCTGTTGTATTGGTATTATACCATTTTTTTCACAGAAGTGTTCGAGCCCTTTTTAGAATTATTCTTTCCATCAGTTTTCCCACATGTGATGTAAGAGCGACAGGTCTGTAATTATTTTTTATCTGATTTTGACCCTCCTTTGGAATAGGGGTAACAGTAGATTGTTTCCATAAAGATGGCTGAATCCCTTCAAACCAACATTTTTGAAAAAATAAACTTAGAAAAAGTTTAACATTAACTGGTAAATGCTTTATCATTTCATGGAAATTGCATCTGGTCCCACTGATTTTTTCTTTGATCCAAGGTTTGAAATTGCATCTTTTGTTTCCTGAAAAGTAATAGGCATTTATATAGTGATCGTTATTGGGACTTTTTTCATTGTCTTCTTTTTCGTCCATTTTTTCTCTAAGCAGTTTTTGTTCTTCTGAGAGGCCTTCAAAGTTACTATTCTTTGCAAATGCATCTGCAAATGCTTCAGCCTTTTCAAAATTGGAAGGAAATTCGTTATTTTCCAATTTTAAGGGGTACCCAGGAAGACTTATCCCATTTTTCATTTCTTTTATTTTTTTCCAAGTTTTCTGGAGATCTTTGTGATTTTGAACCTCATTTTCACAGAAATTTGACCAGTATTCTTCCTTTGCCTTTTCATTCACTCTGTTACTGTGATTTTTTGCTTTGTTTTTCTCAGCAATCTTTTCTGGATCTGTTTATTTTTTAGATACATTTTATAAGCCTCCATTTTTTGTTCTCTTGCTTCTTCACAGGAAACATTCCACCAAACATTTCCTGTATATTTTCTTGTTTTATCAGGATTACATCTAGGGATTGAAAGCTCAGCTGCACGCAAAACAGTATCAACAAATTTCATGTAGCTTGTATCAACATCATCAACCATCATCTCTTCGCAATTGCAAATAGAAAGTAAGTATGTTTTCAAATCTATCCCAATCAGCTTTGCTTTGTTGTAGTTAAATTTGGGATTTGATCTTTTGTCAGATCAGAAAAATAGTGTGTTTACTTTGATGGAAATAACTATTGGTAAATGATCACTGCCTAGGGAGTCTTTAAAGGTGTCCCATTCACAACTTGGAGCGATTGCAGCCGACATGAGAGTTAGGTCTATCGCTGAAGCCCGATGATATGAAATATCCGGGATTCGGGTGACACTACCATCATTCAGTATACAGAGTGAAGAGTCTACTACATTTTCAAGGAATCTGTTATGCGTTATGATTTTGCACTCATTATCCCAAAAGGGGGCGTGTGAATTGAAATCACCTGCAATCAGCCACTTATCGTTTTGGTCTTGTAAAGTACGAATCCACTCTGTGTTTTGATTATCAGGACCTTTTGGCAAATAAACCGACAATATGTTCAGTATCAATGATCCATGGAATTTTGCTTTTACTGCACAAGCATTTATGTTTTTAATGTCTTTTGAAAAAGGTGTATCTATTTCGAGGTATTCTACATTTTGTCGAATGTACAATGCGGTACCAACCCTTCCCGTTTCATCATTGTTTTGGTATATTGGTGGGTAGTAAAAGTTTTGGATTTTTGGAAGCTTTTGTTCATGTACATTAAGAGATTGTAATACTAATGCTGGTAGATATTATCTGAAAGATGTTGAATCAGCTCCTGAATATTTGTTGATATTGATCTGCAATTCCATTGCAGTATGTTTACATTTTTGGGTCTTGTCATGTTCTTTATAATTGGATACTATATCACCAGAATTAAAAAAAAAAAATGTAACAGCACTAATATACAACAAATTTCAACAAGAATAGATAGGAAAAAAATGGGGGGGGGGGGGGGGGGGGGGGGGGGGGGATAGATATTTCAGGGATTGTGAAAAATGGCACAAAAAAATTGAATGTCAATCTCCAACGATCAAAACATTTCTGGTGCCGAATAAATAATAACAACTCTACAAATCATTGTGCTAGAATAATGTCTTCAGCATCTTAGACTGTTTGAAAGTATTTATTCCCACTGTGTTAGCACGTCAAAATAGTTCCACCAGGGGCCATGGAAGGGGCGGCCGAGATCCCTTGGATTGTAGTGAAAGGAATCTTCCCATGATGGATACCGTGCAGGGTGTTGTTTCAGGGGGCCTCTTGGGTTTAGACCATAACATTCTGTTGAGGTGTCTGCCGATGTTACGGGCAACGACGCTGGTTCCCGTCCATGTCAGATGAATGCCATCACGCTGGGTTCCTGTGTTTGCCCGAAGAGTGTCGTGACTGACGAAGCTCACGTTTGGGGTGTCAAATAGGTCTGCCGTGGTGGTCGCATTGAACAGGTTGCGTTTCATCTCCAACTCTTTGGTTTTAACAGGGGCGATTTTGCTCACAACGATCTTTGAATGGGGGTTTTCTTTTTTGAGATCCTTGATTGTTTCAGTGAAGGTTTTGCTTGTCTTGGTAGCATCATTGTTTTTTTATTTCGTTTATGCCACAATGGATTACGATTACTTCTGGGTGTTTGTCTGTGGCTGTTGCTGTTTTCAGGGACGGTAGGATTTCTTTGGTCGTAAAAGTTTTCATAGATGTTGATTGAAAACCATATGAGGCTCCCAGTCTTTCCCCATCCACTCTTTCAGTACAGAGTCGTGTAGTAGAAGAACATTTGGCAAGTCCTGCTTGTTTTTTTTTTCTTTCACTCCTTTCCTTCCAGAGTTCGAATTCGTGACGTCATTCTTCTCTTTGCGTCATTTTTGGAGGACATTTCTGTCATAGTGGTCGGAGTAGTTCGAATTTTTTTTTTTTTTTTCTTTCTTTTGCGCTTTTGTTTTGTTTTTTCTTTATCAGCATCTTTTTTGTTGGAACCGATGCCACTATCTCAGCGAATGTATGCTTACATTTTGGGGGACTCCAACTCGAAACATCAGCTTTTGGATTGTTAGGTGGAGTTACAGGAGTGTTCAATTTTCTGATCAGCTCGTTTTGATTCGCTATTGTTTTTTCGAGCATTGAAATTCGTTCGCACATATTTGTTATGAGTGTTTTTAAACCACCAACCTCATTTATCAGATCAGGCTTTGCATGGGCGGAGCAGATGTTAGCAGATGTTGTCAGCTCTGGGCTGACTGTGGTTTGGCAGGCCTTGGTTTGGGTTGATCGCTTGGTTTGGGTCGATCGCTCCGAATTTACACTTCCCAAATTCAGAGTTGTTGTATTTTTCTTTGGGCACCTACATACATATTCAGATTTCTGGATTGAAGCGCGACTACACGAAATCGTCGATCTCTGGGATCTCTCCTCATATTTATTGTAGAGCTGCAAAAAATTCGGCAGAGCAGCTTGCAGTTATTGTTTTGATGTGTCGCCATCTTGATCACCTGTGTGTGTGTGTGTGTGTGTGTGCAACACAAAATGAAGCTAGCAGATAATAGATTCTTCATCTCTCTCGTTACTTGGGAAAAACTGAAATGAAAGAAAATAATTTAAGTCTTTTGTTTAATCTATGTTGTTTTCTTTGTACAAGCAACACATTGTCAGAGTGAGTGTGCCAGTTCACCACACATTAGAACACTAACAAACCCAGACATTTTGTATATCAAACGCCAGAACATTAAAATCTGCAAAAATATGTCCATTTGTAAATAAACAGACTATGCATGGTGTGTAAGGGACTGGTTGAAGAAAGAAAGAAAGAAGAAAAAAGAAACGGGAAAAAAAACTAGTAGTTGAAATTGTTTTTGGTTTTTTTTTTTCGCTTTTTTTTTTTTGCAAATGAAGAGAACAGTGTGAGGCACACAAAAAATGAAGAGGTGGATTTTGGCCTTAGGGAAAAAAAAAGAAAGAAAATTACCGGCTTAGGTGCTCCATTGATCCGATAACTGATGCCACAAAAAAAAAGAAAAATAACCTTTGTTCATCACGAAGCAGCCTACAGCTGCAACATGGGCCATGCTGTGTTGACCGTCAGCATCAATACACTGAATTATGCAGTAGTGTGGAGACACATAAACTCGAGGAAAATGGTAGAAAGAGAAGCAACACACCTTCAGAAACAGCGAATTGACAACACAGAAAGATGTGGTTTACAGGGAGAGGGGAGAAGGGAGGATGTTACGGATGGTGTGGTGGTGTGTGTATTACTGTCTGACTCTCATTTTCAAAAGTTTGGATGCGTGTAACGATTATTCCCTACACACACCCGCACCATACGAACATGGATAGCCAGGCAACATACAAGTTAAGTTTCTTTCTTTTATACGCTGCTTGAACCATTCATCCTAAATGCATATCAATATATCATATCATATGTCATATTATTATAACTCACACAAACACGCCACCACATAGCGTGCAGATCAATATTTCACATCAACTAAGGTATGTAATTGCACAGGTAGTTTTAATCGTCGCTCTCACAAAATTGTCATATCACATATCATATTGTTATAATTCATCACAAAATCAATACACGCCACCACATAACGTGCAGATCAATATTTCACATCAACTAAGATACATAGCATAGGGGGTTTTAGCCGTTGCTGTCACAAAATTGTCGCATCAATTTTTTTTAGCACAGCTCTCACTGGCACCGTCGGTAGTGTCCCAACAGACAGTCCATATACTTGGCTACACCGAGCCAAAGTAACAGTCTATAGCACCAACCGCACGGTAAGCAGAGCCGCTCACGAACAGACAAAGTGGTCTCACAGGGTGCAGCAAACTAAGTTAAACTTCCGATCTGGCGGTCAACCTCTCCTCGTCATAACGGGGAATTCTCAAGTCACAGGCCCCAAACAGCAAGCAGAGTTGCCAACGAACACAGTCGAAGTGGAGTCTCACAGTGTACAGCAAACTGCTTCGAACAACTGACCTGGCGGTCAGCCTCTCCACGTCGTAACGAAGACAGCGATGAATGAAAAAAACAATGCAGTCCCAGGCCACCCAGGGCCTCACCGTTTTTCATTCTCTCGCGCTCCCGTTTTTTATTTTATTATTTTTTTTTTTTATATTTTACTTCATGTCATTGTGTCATTTTACGTTGACGTCACAATACTTTATCTTACGTTGACGTCACAGAGGGAAGGGAGGATATGGTAATTTTCACAGCATAGGTAACTTACACAAACAAGAGTGACGGAAAAAGAAAGCAGAGAGAGAGAGAGAGAGAGTATGAGAGAGAGGAGAAATATATAAGCGTGGGTTGGGGCTGAGCAAAAAAAATGCGTGTTTCAGTTACTTCGTAAGTTACGTGCTACAGTTCACTCTGTATCAACGGCTGTGTGAGGCAGCTGGCCATACCGGACCTCTGCATCGTTGTGACTTCTACCAGTCCAAGGAAGCTGGGAACCTTTTAAGGTAAGGGCGTTCCAAGGGTCTTGCGCTTAACATTTGTACTTACTGCTTTCCAGATCCGTCCAAACCTAAAAGAGTTCCTCTCATCTATGTCTGGTGGTTGCTAAGAAGAAACGGTTTATGTCGGCTACACACTGGCCATTCGTTTTCAACTCATGCGCAACTTTTAAAGAGTGAAGAAGCTCTGTGGTGCATTCCATGCGACACGTATTCTTTTAGTGTGTTTGGACTTGCATGATGTGAGACATAAAAGTTTTACAGCAGAATCCATGAAAACCTTGTACAGAGATGTTCCACCTGATGTGACCTTTGAATTTCTGAAAGAGATGAACATTTTTCATCTGATTTGAGATTTTGACAGCAGAAAAAATTTTTGACAAAATTTTCAGTGTGTTTTTAGAAGGTGTATTTCAGAGGGTTGTGTTAATGAATGACCTGTGAGTTGACTTCAACGTGGTGACAGCCCTGATATGGGCTGTAAGCAGTGTTACTCACTTACTTACAATGATTTGATCTGTGCTTGTATATGTAATCGTGTGTCTTCAACGGTGAGAGGATAAGTGATCGTATGGATTGGTAAATGGTTGTGTAAATCTGTAATGTGTCTTGAATATACAGAGCAGTCTATTTGCAGACAATGATGCTGCACGAGTGCTTGCAGCTCATTAAGCGTTTGTTGCGAGCAGAACATTGTATAGGTTGCAAGTCAGACAGAAGCACAAAAGTTCTTAAAAGTGTACGCTTTCCCAGTTTTGAACCTATTGAGAGCAAAACGATATTCACGCAGACATTGTATGTGTGTGCGTGCGTGCGTGCGTGCGTGTGTGTGTGCGTGTCCTTCAGTCTTTTACTTCTCTCATCTGAAGTTAGTGATCTGATATTGCTTGTGAATTAAAATCAAATGCATGCGATTTTTTTTTTTGTTTTAATACGCCCACGTTTTGAAAGATACGTTTACTTCGTACACATTTCTAGAACACATGTACTTCACATATATGCGATAGTAACACACATTATAACAACAAGTATATCCAAACATGTATACGCTCGTTTCTTACTTTTTAACTATCAGATAGACGCACATTCCACCTTACCCTTTCCGTCTAATCCGCAACACATTCACAATACCTTAAGGGGAGAGATCAATCAATCATGGATATCCTTCATGGTCGACGAAGACGTCAGTGACTCCTCATGTGTGAGCGCAAGCCAAAGCTGGACACACAAATACCACCGCACTCTGGGCATGCGACAGCTGTCATTGGGTCAGGTCTCGTCTCTTTGCGGGCTTGGCGCTTCTGGTCCTATTCCTGCAAAAGCTTCTCTTGGAAGTTGTTTACTCCTTTGGACTGCAAGTCTCCAGGCACTGCGGTCTGTGGCAAACGTTTCCCAGCTCTGAAGCGGGATGCCACAGGCCGCCAGTGATACTTTCAGGCAGTCCTTGAAGCGTCGTCGAGTGGCCGCCAAGTGTTCCTTGTTCCAGCTGTCAGCTCAGAGAAGAAGACCAGTTTTGGAAGTCGCGTGTTGTCCATTCGTACCATATGCCCAACCCACCTCAACTACGCTTTCATGACCAGCACCTCGATACCAGGCGTTTTTGTTCTGCGAAGCATTTCTGTGTTGGAAATCCTGTTCTCCCAGGAGATGCCCATAATCTTACGCAGGCAGCGGAGGTGGAATTGATCCAGAGTCTTCAGTTGTTTCCGTACAGTGTCCAGGTCTCACAGCCGTAGAGCAGCGAGGTGACAATGACTGCTCTGTAGACTGCCAGCTTGGTGCTCTGACTGATGCCACGCTCTCCAGACACTCTGCTCTAAAGCCTGCCGAAGGAAGCTCCTGCTTTTGTCAGTCTGTTCGACACCTCTTTATCCATGCCACTCGCTGAAGACAAGCAGCTCCCCAAGTAGGTGAAGCTGTCAACATTGTTCAGGGTCGTGTCCTCGATCACGATCTTGGTTCTGAGGAGAGAGAGGCCGGGTGCTGGTTGGAGCATCACTGGCTTCCGCAGGCTGATCGTCAAGCCAAAGGCCTTTACTGCTGCAGACAGGCAACTAGCAAGCTCTTGCAGGTCTGATTCATTGAGTGCTGTGACTGCACAGTCATCGGCAAACAGGAAGTCTCTCACAAGGGCCTCAAGAACGTTTGTTCTGGCCTTCAGGCGCCATAAGTCGAAGAAGCGGCCATCACATCTATAGCGGTGATCCCCATGTTGGTACTGGAGAGAACAGAGAACAGCACTGTGGCGAACACGAGGCTGAACAGGGGTTGGCGCCAGGACACATCCTTGCTTCACTCCGTTGGACACGGGAAAGGGGTCAGACACAGTGCCGTTTTCCACTACGCGAGCCATAAATATATATAAATATATATATAAATCGGACTCATCATATATATACTTTCTACTAGATTGAACAGCTACAGATGCCACGCCATGCTAATTCAATGCCTTTTTACTAGATTGAACAGCTTTTCTGGCTCAAAGACATTCCTTCTCTCCTACTCACGTTGATCAATACAAAACCAGCCTAGCTTATTCTGGAGCGTTTCTCTTGAACTCACGTCCACTGAGTCCAGAAAACACGAACACTTTTCAGAAACATTTACATAAACATTTTATGTCTCAATAATTTGATTATTCGATTGAAATCATTAACGTCAATTCGCAAAGTCTTCTTTTAAACCATATATTTAATACACTGTCCGAACATGTAACGTAGTCCATTAACCCACTCATCCCCACTCCCACTCTGTCTTCCATCCTTCCTGACCTCCCCCACCTACCATCCTCTCCTTCCTCCCCACCTCTCTCTTCCTCAGTTTTCGTTTTTTTTTGTTTGTTTTTGGTTCCTTCTGTTTGACTACCCATCAAGTCATTATAACGTTTATGAATAGTCTATTTGTCAACGCAGAGTTACATGACGGTGTTGCTATGTTGCGCTGTCAGTGTGAATAAGTGTTTGAATTAATGTATGTATGCATGACAAGGACAGATTGTAAGACTAGATCTTGGCCTAAAATATTATCCTTGCATATTAATTAATGTATGCATAACAAGGACAGATTGTAAGACTAGGCTTTCGGCATAAAATCTCATCCTAGCGTATTAATTAATGTTTGCGTTACAAGGACAGATTGTAAGACTAGGCCTTGGCCTAAAAACTCATCCTTGCGCATTAAATGTCACTATACCGCTCTTTCTTTTTTTTCTCTCCCCCCCCCCCCTTCTCTCTCTCTCTCTCTCTCTCTCTCTCTCTCTCTCTCTCTCTCTCTCTCTCTCTCTGTGTGTGTGTGTGTGTGTGTGTGTGTGTGTGTGTGTGTGTGTGTGTGTTTTGTCCTTTTACATAGGCCTCTCTCACTTGCTCCATACTCATTATGGTTGCGTCATTTATGATTCTTCACGCCTTCTTACTAAAGAAATTCGATCCCATTTATCGTCAAAGGCTTTGACTCAGTGTGGGAGCGTTCCTAACTACCCCTATGTGCAGCATGTGCGTAGAGTTGGGTTACCAATTCCTATCAGACCATTCACGAAAGATCTCTGTAATCTGTTTCAGGTCTCATTCTCTGAACCTAAGTTATTTTCTGATTACTGTTTTTTCCACCTCCAACTGAAAAAGGAACTCATACCGATATTTCTCTGTGTGCACGTGTGTGCACAAATGCATCTTCATATGTATGTGTGCTTTCGAGCGTGTTTGTATATGTCTTTGCACATACGCGCGCGTGTGTGTGAGGGCGTTAACTTCTTCACAAAGTTTTACAACCACATGATTGACTCTTGCCAGTCACCTAGCATTCCCTCTTACTCCTCGCTACATTAGGGCTATACCCATTTTCTGTCAGTCCTGCCGATGAGTGTGTCCGTCAAAGAGACATGCTACAGAAAGGAGCCTCGCTGTCTTAGGGTTATACCCCTTTTCTGTCAGTCCTGCCGATGTCGATCTGTGTGTCCCTCACAGAGACATGTTACAGAAGGGAGCCTCGCTGTCTTAGGTTATACCCCTTTTCTGTCAGTCCTACTAAGGTCCTTGTGTGTGTCCCTCACAGAGACACGCTACAGAAGGGATCCTCGCAGCCCTGGCAGGACGTCCTGCAGGCGTTTAACGGCCAACGCTCCATTAACGCCTCAGCCATCCTGCTCTACTTCCAGCCACTGGCCGACTGGCTGGAAGAACAGAATGCCGGGGAGACACCAGGATGGTCCAACCACTGTCCTTTAGGCTCCACGGAGAAGGTAACCATGGGTGATAACATAGACTGACCATTGCCCTGTGGGCTCCATAAAGAAGGTAACCATTGGTGATGATGTAGACTGACCATTGTCCTGTGGGGCTCCATAGAGAAGGTAAACATTGGTGATAATGCAGACTGACCATTGTAGTGGGCTCCATAGAGAAAATAACCATTGGTGATAACATAGACTGACCATTGTCCTGTGGGCTCCATAGAGAAGGTAACCATTGCTGATGACGTAAACTGACCATTGTCCTGTAGGCTCCATAGCGAAAATAACCATTGGTTTTTACAGACCGACCATTGTCCTGTGGGTGGACTAACCATCGTTCTCTAACACCACAAAGTAACCATTGGTGATAACATAGACTGACCATTGTCCTGTGGGCTCCACAGAGAAAGTAATCATTGGTGATAACATAGACTGACCATTGCCCTCTGAAACACAGAGAAAGTAACCATGGGTGATAACATAGACTGACCATTGTCCTCTGAAACACAGAGAGAAAGTAACCATGGGTGATAACATAGACTGACCATTGTCCTATGGGCACCATAGAGAAAGTAGCCATTGCTGATGACGTAGACTGACTGTTATCCTCTGGGCACCACAGAGAGAGTAGCTGTTGCTGATGACGTAGACTGACTATTGTCATGTGGACACAACAGAGAGAGTAGCCGTTGCTGATGACGTAGACTGACCTTTCCTGTGGACACCACAGAGAGAGTAGCCAATGTTGATGATATAGACTGACTGTTGTCCTGTGGACACCACAGAGAAAGTAGACATTGCTTTTCTGGTCACCCGACCACTGCTCTTCAGGCATCACGGAAAAGGTGGATATCAATCGCTATTCTTCAAGCATCTTGCAAGTAGCGGTCAGCGTTGTTTTGCATTCTGACCACTGTTCTTTGGCTTGACAGAGAAGGCAGCTGTCGTTCTTAAGTAGTCTAACCATTGTCCACTGGGGACTGTTCAAAAGGTACTTTTAAATAAAATGATCTCTGTTTTCCGACTTCTGCAGAGATAGTAGCTATCGTTCCGTTGGTAGTCAGATCGTTTGTTCTTTCAGCACTACAGAGAAGCTGAAAGTCACACTTTTTGTGTTCACGGGTATAATGGTAAAGTTAGATTTGTTTTCAGAAACACGATGAAACAGAAGTTCACCGGACACAGTGGATCAGGTAGAAGTCGTTCTTTCAGTAGTCAGACCACTGTCATCCGGCATTAGAAAGAAGGTAGCTTCCATTGTTTTTTAACTTGGGATATTCTGCTTTAAGCATCGCCGAAAAGGTAGCAGTTGTTCTTCAACAAAGTGCTCTGAGCATTGTTTTTCTGGCGCCATGAAAAGGTAGAAGTTGTTCTCCCAGTATTCGGATAATCGTAGAGCAAGCACAATTGGGGAGGCTGCCCTCTTTCCTCCAGTATTCCGGCCATTGTAAATCGGGCAGTATGCAGAAGTTAACCAGCCATCTGCAGTTAGTCTTCTTATCATATCCCCTCGAGCACCAAGGTGACTGTTGTCTTCATTCTCTGAGTGTTCCGACCAATGTCCTCCGGTAAGCCATTGAGTGGGCAGCCATCACGGCTTTAGTTGCTTTAGTGTTCTAACCATTGTATGTCAGACATCACAGGGAATGTTACCGTCATTCGTTAACTGTCCTGATCATTTTCCCTTGAACACCGTTAAGAAGATAGTCGTCATTTATTTTTCAACGTATAGACCTTTATACGTGTGACACCAGAGAAAAGGAAGCTCTTGTTCTTTCAGTATTCTGACCATTCTGTGTGGGAACCATGGAGAAGATAGCCATCATTCTCTTCAGTATTCTGATCATTGTCCTTTGGGCACCACACAGAGGCAGCCCTGATATGGCCCTTTGCGATCGGCTAGGCTATAAGCAACAATACAACAGAGACGTCAGTCGTCATTCTTTCAGTGTTCTGATCCTTGTCCTTATGGCACCGTAGAGAAGATTGCTGTCATTTTTTTCAGTATTCTGGCCATAGTCGTCTTGAGGTGGCTGTCGTTCTTCAGGTATCTGACCATTAAACCTAGAACCCCATCTTGACGGAAGCTGTCATTATTTTAGTGTTCTGACCATTATCCTTAGAGCACTATAGAGAAGTTGGTCGTCATTTGTTGGCATTATGACCATTGTCCTTAAGACACTATGGAGAAGTGACCGTCATTTTTTCGGTATTCTGACCATTGTTCATAAGTCACTACGGAGAAGGTGGCTGTCATTCTTTTAGCGGTCTGACCATTGTCCTTAGCACACCGTGGACATACTAGCTGTTTTTCTTTCCCTGGGGAAAAGTAGCCATTATACTTTTCAGTATTCTGACCGCTCAGTTTTCGGCTTCATAAGTAACTTATCGGTCGTTTTCAGTGTGATCTAGACCATGAACCTTTTGCTCTATGGAGGAGGCAGAAGCAGTTTGACCAGTTTACTCCAGGCACGGTGGAGAAGGTAGCCACGGGTCTTTCAATAGTCCATGCAGCGTGTTTAACCTTTGAAGGAAATGGCCTCCCCCGACCAAAGAATTTAGGAATAGGATGGAAAAGTGGCGTGGAAAGCCTGATCAGAGACAAGTCAACACTGCTAGATTTGCCCTGTCCTCAAGAATACAGCTAATCAGCTATTTCTGTTCATGCATCCATTTTCTTTACTTAACAATTTGTGTCACTGCAAATCCTCGTGATTTGCCAGGGGCTCTTTCAGAAGACATAAATGCGTTGTCTTCTGGATGTTCTATGCCAGTAATTCCTCTTATCTACTGCTCTCTTTTGCTCAGTTAAAAAAAAACTTTTTTGACAGTGTTTACCGTTTGTTTCTGCTTTTGTTGATGATTCTCCTGTCTTTTGACTGTAAATTCTCAAAATATTGTTAATAATGAAATATGCGCGGCCAATTTTTTTACAACTACGAACTAAGTTGTGAGAATGGTGCACACTGCCCAGTGTGACACTAGCTGTCCACTCTACAGTGCCTGTTTCCCCATGCTGTTTAGGGCTCTTAAGCATTTTTGGCATCTTGACATTTAATGTTTTTCAGTTACTCGATTTAAAAAAAGAAGCCATGGGAGAGTGACAGCAAGGAGAATGACACCAAGGAGAATGACATCAAGGAGAATGCCTGGCACATAGTCCAGTGTTACACGCCCAAAAGATGTAGCAGTTAAACTGTCATCTCATCTCCTGCTTTTGTTATTTGTTTTTTCTTTGTCAAAGTATAATCTTTTTACTGATCTGCTTCGCACAGGATGCGAGAGTTTTCCTGCATGGGTTTGAGAGCGCTGAAAAGATTATGTGTGGTCAACTAGGCAATGATGATAATGATCATCAAACTTCACCAGCAGGGTATCTCGGTTTACATTCTCAAAAGTCATGTTTTATTGGATTTTCGCCCTTGAAAGTGAAAGTGTTAGACAATACTTCAACATAGAAAGTGAGATGGTCCTTTCTTTACTATCATACACGTTTTAGGTATGGGCCAATACTAGGAAAAGATCAGGGTAAGTACTTTGGCACTGAGACGGCTGAAAGATATTCGAATTTGAAGTTGCATGCTGTTAGTTTGAATGATTTTCGTGCAAAAGTCGTGTCGCTCAACAAATTTTAATGTCTGGGATTCTTCCGTAAGAAGGCAGGTATCATAAATCATAGTGAAGAAATTACGCAAGTTTAAGTTTTTATTTAGTTATTTGCTGTTAAATTGAACAGATGTATATTCAGAGACTGTCAAATTCAGTTTTGTTTTGTGAAGAAAGCAGTTCTCTCTCTTTTTCTTTCTCTCCCTTTCCTTCTTCCCACCCTCGCTGTATATTGTCTGTCTGTCTGTCTCTCGTTTGGTTTCTGTGTGTGTGTGTGTGTGTGTGTGTGTGTGTGTGTGTGTGTGTGTGTGTGTGTGTGTGTGTTGCGCACGTTTGTTGGAGACCGTGCTGTTAATACAGAAATGAACTGAACTTATTCAACATTCTAAATTGACGAAATGAACATCAGGGAATTTCAACAGAAAAAAATGATTTTTTTTTTTATATTTGTGTGTTTTCCATGTCACTTTTTTTTCGTGTGTGTGTTTTTTTCTCTCAGCCTTTTACCAAAGGGATGTGCGAGATAAGTGGCCTTGTTCTTCTCGTTTTACGCATGCTTATCAAAGTATGCGGCTTAACTAGACGAAGAGAAGTGTCTGACTTGCTACTTGTCCTTTTTCAGATAAGGGACGAGAATTTGGCGAGGAATTGGCTACGACAGTACGAACGAGAATTCAAACAGGCGTACTACGAAACGGCAATTAGGCAGTGGAACTATCAAACCAACCGTACCGAAGAAAACAAGAATAAACAGGTAGTGTTCATGTCCTTCAGCCACAAAAGTCACTGAGGAAAACAGGAGAGATATGTAGCATTTGTGTAGTTAACGTTGCTATGAAAAGTTAACAGGTAGTGTTTTATGATAAAATGAGGCAGGGAATAGTAAACAATAAAACAGTAAACAAGTTGGGTAACTCTTGCTCCTATACGAAAACCTAACACAAAGTACACAGAGGTAGTGTGTATGTCATATTACCAGCGTCATCATAAATATTCTCAAAAGTAGCAATTGTATTATTAGACCACAGGGTTTAGTGTTAATTATTGTCCAACTGCCGTGGGTAAGTGTTTCGACATGTTGGGCATATGAGTTTTTTTCCGAACTTGCCCAACCAAGCAAGTGAAAATGTTGACAGCCAGCACCCCCACCCCCCCCCCCCCCCCCCCCCCCCTCCAGCGCTCCTCCCCTCCCCACCGCCCTGGGCTGTCCTATCTCTCCCATTTAACGACCATGATGCTGGTGTGAGGACCATCGGAAAGCTTAGTGTTGACGACCGTTTGAACTCTCGATTCCAGCAGCCCAGCCGTGACTTTCCATTGATGGTATTTTTAGATCTACTTGGCGTGGCTGGGGTGAGATCAGCCTATCTTTAACGTGAGACAGTGAGATTTCTACTTCGCGCAGAAAGCCTTTCATCAACATGACCACGAAAAGTACATAGTTCACACAGCAGTATTTTGTCCTGGTTCTTTAGTGTGTGTGTGTGTGTGTGTGTGTGTGTGTAAGAAAGAGAAAGTCTTGTAAATGTCTGAAATTCCGGGCAAGAGCAAAACCCATCTTTTTAAACGACCAGCCCGACTGGCCAAGTGGAAAAGAGACTTGCTGTTAAGCCCTGTGCCACCAACATCACTGATAGAGAACAAGAGAAACAGTCGGTGTTTTTGTCTTAGCACCAACATCACTGATAGAGAACAAGAGAAACAGTCGGTATTTTTGTCTTAGCACCAACATCACAGATGAAATTTCAACAGAAATGGTCAGTCTTTTTATTATTGTATCACCTACGTCACTGACAAAAATCAAAACAAACAGGAAGGTTTTGTATGCTTACATTGCAGAGGTCACAGGTGAAAAAAAAAAAAAAGCAATAAATAAGAAATCTTTTTATTATTATTACCAATGACGTCGTTAATAAAAACTAATGCAAAGCATCATTAAATCAACGAAATAATCGGAAAAATACTCCACATCCATTTAAAAAATCATGCATAAACACATTCTGGATATTTGCATTATTACATTCTCTCTCTCTCTCTCTCTCTCTCTCTCTCTCTCTCTCTAATTAACAAGGAAGAGAAGGTGTGTGGATGTTGGAGAAGTGTTGGCAAACAGTTTCTCCCTGATATGAAAGATAAACAGTTAGCGCATCTGCCAAGCATATATACAGGATGAAAAGTGAGGGAGAGGGCGGAGAGGGAAAGAAGATGGAAACGAAGAATAGGGTTTTAAGCAAAAGTTACAGTATATTTAAGTTGATAAAAGTCTTAAACCAGTCACTAACAGCTAATGGTGACGATGAGAATCCTGCCTTGAAAAGAACCATTTGTATCG
Organism: Conus betulinus; assembly: GCA_016801955.1. NCBI lineage: Eukaryota > Metazoa > Mollusca > Gastropoda > Neogastropoda > Conidae > Conus > Conus betulinus. The sequence continues at coordinate 686,083 of JADBJO010000267.1, read as the reverse complement.
CCTGACGGGAGTCGACATTCGGTCACCAGCTGGGACTCTTCAGTTAAACTATGCTGGCTGTGTGGGTTCACCCTTGCTGTCAAATAGATTATAGATCGCCTGCAGTCTGTGGTATTCTCAGCCTTAAGTGGATAACATTAAATCGCCTACAATCCTGTGGTATTCTAATCAAAAGTCCTGTGGTAATCTAATCAACAATCCTGTGGTATTCTAATCAACAAACCTGTAGTATTTTAATCACTGGGCGAATAAAATTAGATCGCCTACAATCCCTTGATATTCTAGTTACTAAGCAGATAAAAATAAATCGCCTATAAATTTGTGGTATTATAATCACTAAATTGATGAAAAATGACCGCCTGCTATCCTGCGTCCTAATCATTAAACAGATAAGAAATAGATCGCCTGCAATCCGATGGTATTCAAATCACTAAGCAGGTAAAAATAGATCGTTTGCAATTCGATGGTACTCAAATCACGAAGCAGATAAAAATAGATCGCCCGCAATCCGAGGGTATTCCAATCAAAAAGCAGATAATAAAAGATCGCCTGCCATCCGAGGGTATTCAAATCATGAAGCAGATAAAAAATAGATCGCCTGCAATCCGATGGTATTCAGATCACGAAATAGGTAAAAATAGATCGCTTGCAATTCGATGGTATTCAGATCACGAAGCAGGTAAAAATAGATTACCTGCAATCCGATGGGATTCAAATCACGAAGCAGATAAAAATAGCTTGCCTGCAATTTGATGGTATTCAAATCACGAAGCAGATAAAAATAGATCGCCTGCAATTTCTGTGGTATTCTAATCACTAAGCGATGAAAAATTAAACTCCAACGGTCTCCCACAGCCGCTAGCGAATGGCAGAAAAGGGAAGTGAGAAGAAAGTAGTATAATGACATGGTTGCGCAACAACGCACTACATTTGTAAGGAGTGTACAATGTAAGAAGAAATCTCTGAGCAGAGGGGCGATGATCCAGGCAGCATCAGGTGGTTATCACATCAACTGTGTAATTACCTAAACATTGCAAAGTGATATCAGTGGTGACAGCAACTGATAACTGAGCTGAATAACTCTCTCTCTCACTGTCCTTTTCTGTCTGTCTATCTGTCTATCTATCTACCTATACCTACCTATACACACCCATACACATATGTTCTGCGTATGACATTCAATAACTTTGAGGTTAAACGACATATCAGGTTTGCCTTCCAGATAGTAACAACAATCATTTCGCAGATAAAACCGGCGCCTCGCTTTTGTCTTCCCGTAGGTGAATTCAGATATGCTGCTAGCAGAGTGGAAGCAGAAAAAGGCAGCGGAAGCCCAGCGATACGACTGGAAGCACTTTGCAGACGACAGTCTCGTACGTCAGTTCCGGTACGCTTGTGGTGCAGACGCATCTGCCGAAACAAACCTCATCAAGCTGAGAGAGGTGCGTTGTCAATTGCCGTGCAGTTTAATGCTGTTTAAAAGTATTTCTGAGATGATAACCTCATTTTTTTTCATTTGTTTGTTTTTGCTGTTGTCTTTTGGGCGGAAGAAGAATAGAGGTGTAGAAGGTTTGGGGATAGCTTGCATGTATGGCTAACATTTCAGGAGGTGATTATTGATTTGTGTTGCAGTTGACGCGTGAACAAATAAATGAAATGAAATGACTATGTTCATAAAGCCCAGACTTTACACTGTTACGGTTTGCCCTATGAACAAAACCTTATAGTAGCTCAGAAATATGAATCTATAAATATTCCACAATTTTAGACGAACTGTATGATTTTTTTTTCAAATAATGCTTTTGTTTCAATCGCATTTCTTTATCTCAAACGATTTGTATTGAAGCTGATCTTTTCTCGGTTACGGTGCTTTTCAAAATGTCGTATATTTTATATTCTAACTGACTGAAATATTCATGCGAAGCAGTATCTCTAACAATGTAATCTTTGCGTAGTTCTACATTAACATACCCATCGTTCGATTGGATTCCAAAAATATTCATTGAGGCAAGGTATGATTGTGTTCAGGAGTCTGAACCACTTTGAAGCAAAGATTTTCTGTGCAGAAATGTGTCTGAGAGTTTCATAGTATTTTCAGTATTGAAGCGAGTTTAAAGGAAACTCTAACAAGTGGTTCATTGAAATCTCAAACGTATTTTTTCACAGAGCGATGTAAATGAACATTTGCTGAACGTTTGTGTATATGTCTTCATGAAACTTTAATACAGTAGCTATACATCCGAAATTGAATAACTAGGAAAGCAGCGCTCTTGGCGAAGACAGACTAGGATCAGATTGTGATATATGTGTTATAGGAGAGCAGCTTTTCAATGAACCGTCTGAAGTTTAGTAAATTTAAAAAAAAACATCCACACAGCAAATAAATAAGACACCCTCACATACACCCAAAACAAAACAAAACAAACTGAAAATACCCGTCTTTTTGTTGTTTACATGAAGATTCTGTTTTAATTGCCAAAGTTTAATTTCTATGAAGAGAGAAGCACTGCCCGCTTAAGCTAAATTTACCAGTCAGTGAAAACGTGTCTAGATTACAAAGTCTTCTTGTGTTAGTCTTTTAAATTATGTTCAAAGCATCGTATCCTTCTGTAGTAGAATGAGGCTAGCATACAAAGTCCTGATATTAGAATCATATGACTGCCCATGTGACATTGTTTATTAACATGCGTTATGCAAGATTTTGCATGGTACTGCGAAATATAGTTGTAACCAAAAATAGTTTTCAGAAGATATAGAAACAAGTTCTTCTAAATATTCAGCTTGTCATGTGTTGTAGATATTGTGCGATGAGTGGTTACAAATTGACGACGACGAGAAATAATCCTCAGTAGAGTTTTCGAGTTGGCAAGAGAATTCAATTACTGCGGACTTTTTTCAAGATCAAGATCTAGCTCACATTATGTTGAGAAGATAAATGAGTATACTCCATGTGATGGCTTGTTCGACCCAACCGGTGGTAATTCGAGTTTTTGGTCAAAGTGGGCTCGATGATAGACGAGTTCCAAACCTTTCTTTTAAGATACTAGGTAATGTGCGAAAAAAAAATAGAAGGAATCTTTACTCTTGCATTGTAATGGATTTGTATTTTGACGTTTGAGGCATTGGATGAGGATGCATCATACAACGACGCAGTTACGCCCCTTGAGTTATTTTTCAAGCCGCAGAGACTCGAAATGTTCGGGATATTTTTGTTTCGTCAAATGGAACACAAAGATGACAAGGTTATGTCACACTTCCCCAACATGCAGCTACTTGCAACGTAGTCGACAAGATGTCAGAAGACATCCGAAATGAGAACAAATCTTGTGAATAAATTTCGTAAATTCTTTTTTTGTGTGTGTGTGATGAGAACTCCATAGATTAATTCATAGTTACATATAAGTAAGATCATCGACAGGGTTCTGACTGAAAGTTAATTTCGTAGTGAGTTGCTGGCTTCATTGGTTTCCTTTGGTGTGTACAATCGCCTGCTTCTTTTCCTACCAAACGATATCTGAAAGCACGCTCAGTGATTGATCTTCAGTAGCTTTTGGAAGACGAAAATCTGCCTTGCCTATTATTCATGAGCACTGTGTTTAAATGCTTTCAGTACCGCGGTGTGTTTGCTCATTTTATTTTCTACTTACATGGATTCGTGGTAAAGAAGTTACCGGTCGCAATAGGAACAGAATAGTCGCAGAAATTATAATAAGAAAGTAAACAAAGTCAACAGGCATGTTTTCGTTAATTAGAAATAATGTCCATCTTCTGCGGGGGTTCTTCATATTACTAGGCCTTGAACAAGTTACTCCACTGAGCATGACGGTATTTTAAATAATCATGTCATTTTTTATTGTTTCGTGCCATCTCTTATCACTACAGCTTACGGGCAGAAAAATACATCTTCGGAGAAACAAACTGGGATGGAAGAGAGGAGGCTGGGGGGGGGGGGGGGGGGGGGGGGGGGTGAGAGATTACATTCAGCAGCAAGTTTCAGCTAATCTCAGACATAGAATCCATGACACACGCTGTTTGAATCCGTCTCCAGAATCACTCACTTTCACATCTTCCGTATCATGCACAGTCAAAAACATGGTGAGGCTTTTCTGAAGCGATTATGTCAACAACAAGATAGCTGACACATGACCAGAAACTGAAAGTTTCCTATATACTACTTGTAGTATTTAAAAGAGCAGCACTTTCCGATTTGAGCAGATCAAAATATATCAGATCGGTTGTGTATGATGGTAGTTACAATGTTTTTAGTGAATAAAAATCTCAATACAATATGAATTATATAAAAGAGCAAAATTCTTGCGATCCAAGGGTATCCGAATGCGTGTGATCTCTTGAGTATGATAGAACTTACAGTATATTTAAGTTGATAAAAGTCTTCAGTAGCAGCACAGACGAGAAGCTGCGAAGGGTTGGAATCGTGTCGTTACCAAGTGAGCAATTTTTTTGTTTTTGCTGTCCCATCTACTGTGCCACTTCAGCGGCTTTACATCCACACCGCACCTTCCGACCTCCCGTCCACAGCCACTGCCTGGCCCGCCCCGCCGCAGCCCGCACATGGAGCAGTCAGTGTCAAGTTGTCAAGAGACAACCATCGGAGGAGACACTGCACTTCTGCCAAGTCACTTCCATGGTGTTCAGTGGCGCCTGTTCTGATCTAAGATACGCAGGACACCACATACTAATCCCCTTACTGACCACAATAATGGCTTCGTCGCGGAGCCGGCGTGAGTGAGCTCTCCCACCGGAGGGCGCCACCATGTCCGTCCAACGACGCCCCCAATGAGCTCACCGATACCGGTGACCTCGACAGAATCAAACCATGGCCGCGGATGTGGAGAGGACATTGAAAATGCGGACTCAATGAGAGCAGGGCATGAAAGGCCACAGAATCGGGGCATTTTCCAGTGTGCTAGCCAATTTCAGATTTCATTCATGTTTTCCCTCGAAAGTTTGTTCTTTACCTCCCGACCTCCCGAATGAATGTTTACATATTATACTTGATTGAAATCAGAAATGAATTTCCCATGAAAAGATGCAAATAATTCAATCGTTCTAACGAAATAAAAGCAGTAGTTTCTTGAAATTCAGAACTAGCAAGTGAAAATAAAACCATGTTTGTTAAAGTGTGTGAGTCCAGGTCTCGTCAGTTTCATCTTCACAGACAACAGGACTGAAGTAAAACGCAAAAAGTAATCAGTTATTTTTTTTCAAATAAATGTTTGGAAAGAATAAGCTGATGCATACCATATGGTTCAGACAGACTCATTTGATCGACAGCAGCATCGTCATACCACCGAAACAGATCCGTTAGTAACGCCATTTCTGGCATGCAAGGCAGTGTTGTCAGTTTTGATTTTGATTTTGATTTATTTGAACATTAACCGTCCATAATGATAAGCGTCAACCAGGGACAAATGCTCCGACACTGGCTGAATCACAGACCCAGGCATAGTGTCCGCCGATACTTCGTGCCCTTCTTATTAAGGCGGCTTGTCACTACCGCTGTCTGACTCTGAGACAGAACTACCACTGGCCAGATCTCCCTCCTTGGGCGTGGTTAAATAGGATCTCTTTATGGGAAAACAGCCGTTAGCAGAACACCGCTGGAGACCTTGGTGGAACTCCACTGGCTAGTTCGCTTTTTGTGTTGGGCTGCACCAAATCGGGAAATTATTTTATATGGTACGAGGCTCAACTTCTGCATGGTGAGAAAAGAGGTCGAGGGAGTCAGAGGGAGAGTAAATAAGAAGGATATGAGAGATGAGAGAGAGAGAGAGAGAGAGAGAGAGAGAGAGAGAGAGAGAGAGAGAGAGAGAGGGGGTGAGCAAGATACTAAAATATTTAAGAAGATGAAGGCGTAAGTGTCTCCGGCATCCCAATCAACAATCCGTGCATTAAGTCTGCATAAAGGTAAAACTGAGAAACTGCGAGAGTGATAAGATATATGAAAGCTTGTACGGAAAGTGAGGTGATAAATGCACCTTTCGTATTTGTGATTGTAATATTATGGTATTTACATGTCTGCATGTGTAACTATTGTTTTTCAGCTAAGTGACATAAAGGCGAATTTGCAAGGAATCTACTCCAACGCCAGAGTGTATAATCCAAACACCGGAGTCAGTATGAGTTTGAAACCTGGTACGTACTTGTTGAATTATAATATATACATATATGTAAGAATGAAAACAGCAGTCTTTTCATGTCTCAGACGCGTATTTTTAACAAAATTTCGCTGTTGAAAGCTTCCTCAGGCCAAGGTACAATGATAAAACCCTCACAACAAGTAAAATGACATGTCGTTGACGGTGAATTTCTATGCGTGTAAAACAGGTAAAAAGAGGCCAACAATTTGTTGCATGCAAGGTAAAATACGCGCACCCATAGACCCCCTCCACACACACACACACACACACACACACACACACACACACACACACACACACACACACACACGCACGCGTGCGTGCGCACACGCACACACACACACACACACACACACACACACACACACATATCACAGAGAGAGCGAGGGGGTGGAGAGGAGAAAGATGAAACGGAGGAAGAGTCAGAAAGAGGGGGGAAGAAAGAGAAAAGACAGGGGGTGGGGGAGGAGAAGGTGTCGAGGGAGAAATGGAAGGCATTGGAGGAGGGGGGGGGGGGAGGGGGGGGATGAAGAAAGTTGCGTATGAGGAAAATACGAGATGAGAGACCAAGATGAAGAAACATTTCACATACATGTATACATCCACAACTGCATCGAGTGGCATGATTAAAACAAAGTGACTTCCTTCAGTTTATTAAGGCATATCTTAAATAAATGTCAGCGAACCGCCCAGAGAAACATGGACAAACGAGTCACAAGACAACACACAACGCGTTTCGACCTCTTAGGTCTTCCTCAGGTGAAACAAAGACGAACAAAATAACGAAAATGCACTTAGCTTTAATCGCTTCAGATTGCGTCTGAGTTCAGCGCAAGGATATATAATATATATATATATATATATATATATATATATATATATATATATATATATATATATAGATATAATTATGTGTGTGTGCGTGCCAGTGTGTGTGTGTGTGTGTGTGTGTGTGTGTGTGTGTGTGTGTGTGTGTGTGTGTGGTGAATAATAAGTTGTCAACACCGCCCACAGAGTTAATTTTTTGTATCATTCAAGCTTTCGCCTACCAAAAGGCTTTTTCTCAAGAACCGGATCATACATTCATCTCCATGGCTGAAATGACATCAATACAGTTGACATAGTAGAAAACTGCATCAGTTTAGAAAAGACGTCACATTATTTTATTTTCTTCTTTTTTTACTTAAAACACAGGAAAAGAACACGTAGGGGCCAAAGAGATAATATTTCTGTGAAAATACGAAGAAAGAAAGAAACTCCAGAAACAGTTACGTTACTCTAAAAAGTGCAGTGGGACTCCTGTAGTCCATCAACACAGAGGTGAAGGGATCCATACAGCATTCGCAGGCACAATGACGGTAAGTAAGTTGCCAAAAGCTCAGCACGACCACCAAATAGGCTATCTGAGCGAACACACTGTCGAAAACACTGCACTCAATATATAGAAATGATCACTAATTCTTGAAACTTTGTCAAAAATAACTGAAAACACTAACAACTTAATCACAACAACAGAGAATATATTTTAACTAAGAGCTGTTAGGTCCTGAGTCGGTTAACTCTCCAAATGGATGCAGGAGAGTGGCCTGCCCTGGCGAGTTACTGTCAGAAGCCACTGCCAAGACTTCCGACTCTTGGCTAGGAAAGAGGGCCCAAGAAGACGGTGACTGAGACATCATTGTGAGACGGGGATCCCAGGAAAAAGGCATGAACCACGCTTACCCTACTCACGGCAGCTGAAGACAACAAAAAGCACGTGTTTGACCCTGTGTTGAGTTGCCTCTTCACGGCTTGGCTCTGACTGCTGCCTGTGGATTGCCAGTGCCAGTGCTGCAGCGGGACTGACCGGGCTGTGGCTGTGGACAGAAGGTCGGAATGAGCGGTGCGGGGTGCAATGCCCCTGAGGTAGCACAGACGATGGGACAGCAAAACAACAACAGAAGCATGCTTGGGGTCTGGTTCTCCAGATATTGATCACTTAGAGGCAGAAGAGTCACCAGAGGCTAGATACTCCAGTACCAGCAAGAGACTCCACACCCAAGCCCGGAAAGGTGGCGGTTTTCCTGTGGAGACGTGCAACACAAAATCTGTCAGGTATTGTGCAAAGTGAAACGACTGCAGGCGGAAATCTAAACAAATCTTAAATAAATGTCAGCGAACCGCCCAGAGAAACGTGGACAAACGAGTCACAAGACGCCTTCTTCCTTGCGCTGAACACAGAAGCAATCTGAAGCGATCAAAGCCAAGTGCATTTTCGTTATTTTTTTCGTTTTTATTTCACCTGACGAAGACCTAAGAGGTCGAAACGCGTTGTGTTTTGTCTTGTGACTCGTTTGTCCACGTTTCTCTGGGCGGTTCGCTGACATTTATTTAAGATCTGTCAGGTATTGATCATGGCCGACATCAGGTTTTTCCCTCATGAGACAAAACATCTCGAAGTGGCAAATCTGAAGCTGTTTAAGTGCTGGGGTTCCGGCCTTCGTCACAAAGCTCTTCCAGAACATGTAGAATATCCTCTAACTCCACATCCACCGGAGAGAGGCCAGCTTGCTTGTATAGTGTAGAGAACATATTCTGCGAGTCATTAAGCTCACTAAAAATGGAATTTCTGTGTCCAGTTATCATCTTTCCCACTAACCAAGGGCGGAGACGTCTCGCTTGAGAGAGAGATTGCCGGATGTGTAACTGGCGTGGAATGCGAGAGAGACCCACCGGCACCGTGTAGCATTGACAATTAATTTCCCCCAAAGGTTAATCCAGTTCCCAGGCTACTTAAAAGGATAGGTGGTGAAGATAGACATGGTGCTCTGATGTACGTACGAAAGTGTAAGGAATGAATCTCGATTACAATAGACAGACGTGAAGCTATAGTTGGAGGGAAGGAAGGCATGTGTGTTCGGATGATTGTTTAATAACAGATTTAATCGAAGGGAGTAGAACCTGTACAATGCTGTGAAGGGTGAGGTGAGTGTTCCATTAATGACAGACTGTCGTAATGGCATGACGAGGCAGTAAAACCAAGTGTTCCAGCACAGGAGGTAAGTGGAAAAGCGTGACGGGGAGTAGGCATCAGTGTTCCATCGGAAGAAATAAAACTTAGTACTGTTGGGAGAGGGAGGTGGAGGTCGTGAGTGTTCCATTGCTGGAGGTAGACGTCATACCGTGATTGGATGGTGGACACGTGTGGCGTGAATGTAACACCTCTGAACTGACAAGCAGATGAGACGATTGCTTTGTTTATGCAATGCCCTTTCTTTCATCCTGTAACTTTTATAAACTGTTCCTCCCTCTCTGATCTCCTCTGCTAACGATCCTTCCTTTCTGTGGAACACCTCACTGGCTTCATGTAACAATTAATCTCCGGTATCTTGAATACTGTGTAACGGGGAACATTCTGCTTCAACCTGTTTTCGGCAGGAGGTTGTTTCTGTTCGACAATGGTGCTGATGTCTTGACAGAACTGAGCCAACTGATGGCGTCGTCACGTGACTATGACGAATTGCTGACGGCCTGGCAGGCATGGCGCGACGTCACAGGGCCTCTGATGAAGAGCCATTACGTGACGTTTGTGGACCTGAAAAACGAAGCTGTGCGGACTCTGGGTAGGTCGACGGGAATGAGCTGACTTGGAAGGTGTTTTTGTTGTCAGTGAAGCTAGGAGACCGTGGGTACATTGAGGGTGGAATGACTAACTTGGAAGGTGTTTTTGTTGTCAGTGAGGCTAGGAGACCGTGGGTACATTGAGGGTGGAATGACTAACTTGGAAGGTGTTTTTGTTGTCAGTGAGGCTAGGAGACCGTGCGTACATTGAGGGTGGAATGACTAACTTGGAAGGTGTTTTTGTTGTCAGTGAGGCTAGGAGACCGTGGGTACATTGAGGGTGGAATGACTAACTTGGAAGGTGTTTTTGTTGTCAGTGAGGCTAGGAGACCGTGGGTACATTGAGAGTGGAATGACTAACTTGGAAGGTGTTTTTGTTGTCAGTGAGGCTAGGAGACCGTGGGTACATTGAGGGTGGAATGACTAACTTGGAAGGTGTTTTTGTTGTCAGTGAGGCTAGGAGACCGTGGGTAGAATAGACTGCTTGTGGAAGTGGGTTTGCGGTAAATGAGGCAGGGTGTTGACTCTGGGTACATTGAAGGGTGGAATGGACTAGTTGAGGAAGTGGGTTTGCGGTGTAACGAAAAGTTTTATCTCCCCGAATGGTTTAACTCCCAGGGAGTTTAAACTGTTCATATGTAAATTTTAACTCCCAGGAGTTAAACTAGAATGACTCCCACCCTGTGCCAAAATGACTGCACTCAGTAACACTTAAAATGTTCTAAAATATTTTTTGTACAAGTATCAACAAATTCTTGAAAACATTAAGGGGGTCATTTTGTACATATATTAGACTTAACTCCCACCCCGTGACAGAATGACCCCCTTGGGAGTTAATCCAGGCGTGTAAAAGTTTAACTCCCTGCCCACTAAAAAGAGGGTCAGTTTTTCAAAACTTAGAATAACTCGCCAGGGAGTTAATGTGTACACGTTTTTTTCTGACATGAAACGACTCCAGGGGAGTTACTACTTGTAACAGAGGAGGAGTTAATCTGATCATGACTAAGATGACTCCCCCCCCCACCTATTTCCAGATGTCTTTCTGTAACAGAATGGAGAAGGGTATTTAATGTTCATTATCATCATCATCAGCAGCAGCAGCAGCAGCAGCAGCAGCATCAACAACAATGTCTTAGCCATAGTGGGCGTTATCGGTGTCGTCGTCGTCATTATATATATATATATATAATTATATATATATAATTTTTTTATATATATATATATATATATATATATATATATATATATCTCCAAAAGAAAAAAAGCGCAAGAACAACAAGCTGTCGTGGTTGTAAATGAAATTTTCGGCTTTATTTGCCTTCGTCAGCACATGACATCCTACCTGAGTGCCAGCAGGTAAGGTAGTGAGGGAAGAGACGTAAATATTTCAATATGATGTAATATAAAACAAATTACGTACTAGAATGATACGTAACTCGACAGACGTGTCACAGGTAGTAATTTGATGAATGAAAGCTCTGTGTGTGTGTGTGTGTGTGTGTGTGTGTGTGTGTGTGTGTGTGTGTGTGTGCGTGTATGTGCGTGTGTGTGTGTGTGCGCGCGCGCGCGCGCATGTGTGTGTGTGTGTGTGTCTCTATGTGTGTGTGTCTATGTGTGTGTGTGTAAATTTGTGATTGTTACAATTTGTAATTTGTTTTATTGTTACAATTTCTGATTTTATTATTTTGCTATAAATGTTAAATGTTTCCCTGTTAATTTTCCTTTATGATTTTTATATCGTTCAGATGTTATTTGTATTATTTTTGTTTCTCATTCATTAAGGTTTTTTAAACGTCAGTACAACACTATGTTAATCTGACAGTAAATGGTTTCAGTCAGTCAGTGTGCGTGTGTCTGTCTGTGTGTCTGTCTGTGTGTCGGTCTGTGTGTCTGTCTGATGTTTACACAAAGCCACGCTTTTCGGCCGACCGCCACCAAATTTGGTATCAAGCATCCTTGGCACCTTGGAAAGGTCATGGGCTGGTCAGCCGTCACGTGACGCACTGCGTCTTGACGCAATTTGCGTCGACAGACGCAATACTAGAAATCAGGAGAGAAGGAAATGTTCCATCGACAGTCACGGCCGTGTTTCTAGACCGATTTCTTCCGTTTTCGCTGGCAGCCTTTGGCCTTTACCACTGCAGCTTATGCAGTAGATACAAAATCGTCACAGGGCAAAGGTCAAGGTCACACGGACCCGAAAGATCAATACAAGTATTGGTAATTCGCGTCTTTATTATTCAGTGTCAATACATTTTCACACAAATGTGCACAACTATAAGATCCACCCACAATGTGCGTTTCAAAGTCCAAGATTAAAGGTCAAGGTCACGAGTGCGACTTTTACCTTTGGAGAGAAGTAAATCTTCACCCTCCAACCACACCTGCGTTTCTCAACCGATTTCCTCCAAATTTGCTGCGTGCCTTTGGCCTTTATCTCTACAGCTAATGCACCAGATTCAAATTCTCCATAGCCAAATGTCAAGGTCACAGGAACCCCGAAAAATCGACACAAAAGTGTCAATAACTCGCTTTTTATTATCCATTGTCAATGAAATATCACACAAACGTGCACAACTACAACGTCCACCAAAGAGAACTGTGGCCGTGCAGAAGGACCGCACACACACACACACACACACACACACACACACACACACACACACACACACACACACACACAGATAGATTTATAGATTTCCGTACCTTCCCCCCTCTCCTCTCCTCCCCCTTTTCCTTCCTTCCTCCCCTATCCCCTTCCCCCTTTCCCCCCTTCCTCCCCTCCTTCCCCCTTCACCCCAACTCTGTACCGCGTGAAGTGAAAGCATTGTATTTTTATGTCCCTGGTGGCTCACTTCGCTAAGGTCACTGTACTTGATACAGGCAGAAATCGATTTTTTCAAACATTTAATTTTGCTGCCTTCTAGAAACAGTGCCAGCCAAAAGTAAATAGCCCATGATACTTCCAGGGGGCCGAGGATGCTTTGTGCCAAATTTGGGTTGATCGGTTGAGAACTATGGCTCCGATTTTTTTAACATTTAATTTTTCTGCGCCCTAGAAACAGTGCCGCCCAAAACTAAATAACCCATGATCGTCCCGGGGTGCTAAGGATGCTTGATACCAAATTCAGTGTCGACCGGTTGAGAACTGTGGCCCTGCATAAGAATACACACACGCGCGCGCGCGCGCGCACACACACGCACGCACACGCGCGCGCGCGCACACACACGCACGCACGCGCACGCACGCAGATTTCGAAAATATAATAAGATGCATGGGTGGTAGCGAGGTGCGGGAAGAGGGTGGAGGGTGGTGAGTGGGAGTCATTCTGGTGGGTATGTCAGAATAACTCCCCTGGATTCAAACTGAAACACAGAGAGAGTTAGTTTTTTTTATATTCTAGTTTAACTCACGGGAAGTTGAAATCTACTTATGAACAGTTTAACTCCCTGGGAGTTGAGCCATTCGGGGAGTTAAAAATTGCCGTTACAGCGGTAAATGAGGCGGGTGTGGACTCTGGGTACATCGAAGGTGGGAATGGACCAGTTGCGAAATCGGGTTTGCAGTAAATGAGGCAGGCGTGGCAGTATAATCTGGGTACGTCGAAGGGTGGAATGGACTAAGAAGGGATGGGATATATTGCTTTAAGAGAACGCGTGTGTGTTGATATTTACACAATTATGCCGTCTTTAATTATGTGTAAACTTGTGTGAAAAGAGAGAGAGAGAAAACGTGTGTGTGTGTGTGTGTGTGTATGCGCGCGCGCGCGCGCAGATTTAATTGACCATTTTGAAACAAGGAAGTCGTTCTCCCTTTCATTTATGGCCGTGGGTTGTCATTGCAATAGACAGGAATATAGTATGCAGAAAATGACAAAGTCAGTTTTCTATGCTGAAAATTCTCGGCACAAAACGCACCAAAACGATTCTAACAAGTCTTAGACATTGACCTGAGGGAGGGAACAAGAGTGTAATTAGTAAGAAGTTCGGAAAGATGTGATTGCCGCCCGTTTTGGACACCCCGAGTAAGTTTACATGGTTTTTGATGCATTCTGTCTGAAACAGCCAGTGAAAGGAATTACTAAATGTCCCGCATCGTGTAGGTTTTGTCTTTTATTTAGTTATTTTTGTACTAATAGATTGACTTGCTGCACTGCAGGCTATAATGACACAGGGGAGTACTGGCGGGCATCCTATGGGACAGGAAACTTGGAGGCTGACTTGGAGGCACTACTGAAACAACTCACGCCGCTATATGTTCATCTCCATGCCTACGTTCGACGCAAGCTGGTGAAATATATGGCGCGGACAAGTTTCCATACACGGGTCATATTCCCGCGCATCTTCTGGGTAAGTAAGAAAGATAGCAACTGTAGCATGTGACTGAAGGCAAAGCCCGGTTTGTCACCATGCAAAGACTCGGACCAGAACATTGTTGACGCCTTTCACACCTGTGTGGACGCGAGTCCAGCAGGGTCACTGTGACGGATGGCTGACTCGCTCAAAACACTGGACACAACGTCGAAAACGTCTAGAAACGAAGGAGAAGAAGGCACCCATAAGAGCTGTAAACTCCACAGAAGTAGGCAAGGACAGTACCTGTTCGGCACTTTACGTCAAAAGCTGACTATTTTACAACTGTGGTATCCAGCACTTCTCTTTGGCCTACATAAGATCACGAACACAATGAACAGTCGTAATTCAGTAGCTGGCGTTGTGGATCTTACTGCTGTAACATGGTGGGTTCTGTTTCCATTACAGGCAAGTGCTTGAGCTCTTACCCTGAGTGATTAAGAGATGCGTTCAAATAGGAGGGCTGGGACCACGCATTTGTGTTACACATACTTTCTGGAAAGCCTTCCTGACAGTGTTGCTGAAATTTGTGTGTCGATCGGGCCTGTTTGATGCCGGGATATATTTTTCAAAAAGAAGCAGAAAATAAGGCCATGTTGTGTAGTTTATAGTATACAGATTTTCGAACAGTTTGACGCCGAGATATATTCTAAAAGGTAGGGTAGAATAAGGCATGCTGCGTATTTTCTAGCATACAGACTTCATCATTCTTATCCTCGTTGATCACCGTGAAAAACATAATCTCAAATTCTGTTTTGCTTGATGCGCTGTTCTTGCGGTGACCGCCGCCTTGATTGGCTACCCATGTCCGTGCCTATGGCGAGCTGTTACCGAGGTTGACAACATCGGCAGGTTGACGGGGACTGTCATCAAACATGGCAGGGCCCTCCAGGGGAAGAGGCTCACGATGGCTCTGCTGCGTAGCATTCATTGTCATCTGCGGCGTTTTTTTTTTGTCGTTGGCACTTAAGGTTGTGTTTCCATTTTTAACTTTTTTGAGTCATTGCAGTGGCCTCAATACTTAGACACACATTTAACCAGTTCGTATCCTTTTTTCTGTCTTTTCCACTTTAGGTTGTATTTTCATTCAAACGTTTTTCCGTTCGTTTTTTTCCTTTGCACTTGAAGTTGTGCTTTCATTTAAAACGTTTTCCCGTCAGTATTATTGTCGTGACCTCAGTACTTAGGTACGCATTTTACCAGTTCGTTTTATCACTCGAGAACAATCCTTATGTAAATAGCTAAATGTCGTGACGAATATCGGTCATGCTGAACCACGTTAAGAAATAGTCTTACGCTTGAAAAAAAACAAACAACAAACCTATTCCATTGGTATCTGATGTAACGAAAAGTTTTAACTCCCCAAATGGTTTAACTCCCAGGGAGTTAAACTATTCATATGTAAATTTTGACTCCCGGGAGTTAACTAGAATGACTCCCACCCTGTGCCAAAACAACTCCACTCAGTAAAACTCCAAAATGTTCAAATATCTTTTTTGTACAAGTCTCGACAAATTCTTGAAAACGTTAAGGGGGAGTCATATCGTACATACATCAGACTTAACTCCCACCCATTAACAGAATGACCCCCCTGGGAGTTTAGTCTGTACTATATCCAGATTAACACCCGGGAGTTAATCCAGTAATCCAGGTGTGTTAAGTTTAACTCCCTGCCCACTAAGGGGGGGGGGGGGGGGTCATTTTTCACAGTTTAGAATAACTCACCTGGGAGTTGGTGTGTAAACATGTTTTCTGACTCCCAGGGAGTTACTTTGTAACAGAGAGGGAGTTAATCTGATCATGACTAAGATGACTCCCCACCCACCCATTCCCAGATGTCTTTCTGTAAGAGAATGGAGAAGGGGATTTAATGTTCAGGACCATCATCATCATAGGGAAAGGAAATGTCCGTGTACATATTCATGTGCTCATCAATGCACAACCTTGACATTTCACTATGCCTGTTTGTATAAATCTGTATGTAAATTCTGTATATACATGAATTAATGGTTTGATGCCCGTGGTAGAAATACTGTACCTTCAGTCTTTGGCGTCTCTCTCTCTCTCTCTCTCTCTCTCTCTCTCTCTCTCTCTCTCTCTCTCTCTCTCTCTCATATGGAATCTATGCGACTATCACACAGTCACCCATAAGTGTAGGCCATTACACTCAAATGGTATAGAAATGGAACAATTTCAATTTTTCATTGTGTCATGTCGCCAAACTAGGGAGTGGGGGGGGAGGGGGGGGGGGGTGAGAGGGTAAGGAAGGTGTGGAGAGAATGACGAGTAGTCGCGACGTGACATAAAACTGTTTGTATTGACTCGCTACATCTGGGAGAGAAGGAAGGAGAGAAAGGGTTGGCTTAGGTTAGAAATTTGTGTGAGACACAGGGGAGAGAGAGAGAGAGAGAGAGAGAGAGAGAGAGGAGAGGGAGGATGGTGTTAAGCAGCCAACCACTTGTACAAATTGTACAAGAGGGTGGCTACTTGGGACCGATCTGATGAAGTTAAGTGACTCGTCACAGGTGTGGGGGTGTGCGTATGCCAAACTGAAAACGAAAGTCGACCAACCAATCAGAAAACCACTCCCATTTTTCAGTAAAATTCAGGACATGTGACTAATTCACAGAAACCAATAATATCGAAGGAAACAATTCTACCTGACAAGTCTTGATCTGGCAAGGTAGTGTAGGAACACACACACACACACACACACACACACACACACATTTCGAAAATAATTATATATAAGATGCATGGGTGGTAGCGAGGTGTGGGGAGTGGGTGGTGGATGGGAGTCATTGTGGTGGTATGTCAGAATAACTCCCCTGGAGTCAAACTGAAACACAGAGGGAGTTAGTTTTTTATATTCTGGTTTAACTCCCAGGGAGTTAAACTTTACAAATGAACAGTTTAACATTTCACAAGTACCTAAATGAAGGGCGGAGTTCAGACACATGGCAAATAATCGTTGAAGTAACTTTAATCTACCTTGAATGATATTTGTGTTTCTATGTATTGTGCACAAAACGCTAATGAGGATGCAATGTTTGTAAAAGCTCTGCATGTTTCACTTTAGCTTAAAAAACATGAAGTACACGTAAAGTATTTCAGAAAATATGATAATTGGGTTTCATGTTATTTACTCTGCATTCGTAAACAAAGTATAAGCAATTACCTAATCTGATCGACGCTGTTGTTTGTATATGTCTGATCAACATTTCTAGATGGGATGATATCAAAATACAAAACATCACCTAAACGATTTTTCACATGTAACCAGCGCCGAAAACATCAAACAAACAAAAAAGATTGAATGTGCGCAAAAGTAGCTCAAACAACTGGAGGCTGACAGCGTGACAGCCCAGTTTGCAGTATCTGAGTTAAAATATGCTATACATGCATTGAAAGGAAGCTTGTGGGTTACAGAAAGGAAGTTACAGACAGTAAATGAAAGAAATTGCGTGTGTGTGTGTGTGTGTGTGTGTGTGTGTGTGTGTGTGTGTGTGCGCGCGCGCGCGTGCGTGCGTGCGTGCGTGCGTTAAAGGAAACGAGTGATTGTGGTGAAAACAAGCTAGGAAGTGTTGTGAAAGGAAGCTTGCAAATAATTGAAAGAAGGCTTGTGGATTGTTGAAAGAAACTGTATTGATTTTTTTGTGATGGTACTGAAAGGGGGTCGTTGTGTGTTACCAAAGGTAACCTGTTAGTAATTTGAAGAACGGTAGTAGGTGTATCGAAAAGAAACGTTTGGGTCATTGAAAAAAAAATTTGCTGGAGTAGTAAAAGGAAGCTTGTGGGCTATTTGAAGGCTGTTTGTTCATTATTGAAAAGAAGCTTGTGGGGTTATTCCAATGAATTTAGTGCACTTATTGAAAGTATGTGAATTTTGAAAAGAAAGTTGTACATATACTTAAAAGAAGCTTATGGATGTATTAAAGAGACATTAATGTGTGTTGACAAAAAGTTTGTTGGTGCACTGAAATTTAGCCATTGAATGTATTGATAGCAGCCGTGTTGGTCTGAACAGGTAACATGTGGGCTGAGTCCTGGGACAACCTTTTCGACATTCTCCAGCCTTTCCCCCTGTCTGCCGTTGATGTCAGCAAGGAACTTCTTCGACAGGTGAGCCCAGCAGTGCAGATTCTGAGAATATCGTCTCAGGTAGGTGAGTGAGCTAGCTGGTTGTACATTGAGAAGTGAAACCGTGACAGGTGAGCCATCAGTACAGATTCTGACAATATCGTCTCAGGTAGGTGAGTTGACTGGTTAGATATTATGAATTCAAAATTGTGATAGGTGAGCTAGTGGGTAGGTGCTGAGAACATAGTCTGTAACGAATGAGGTAGCTTAGAAGATATGAGAATATATGTCTCGAACAGGGGAGCCGGTGGTAGATGGTGAGAATACTGTCGGTGAAAGGGCATCTATGATGTAAATGTGGAACATATAGTGTAAGACTGATGGGCACCTGAGAAAACTGTCTCTGACGGACAGAGCAGGGAGATGTTGAGAATAGAGCGCCCTCTGATAGGTCAGCTTTTTGGATACATGTTGAGAATATAACATTCTCTTACAGGTAACCTTGTTGGGGAATTGCCAAGATATTTTCTACGATGGATGAGCTAGTAGTCTTTTGTAGGTGTCAGTGAAGTAGGCGAGTAGAAGCTGAGAATTATTGTCCCAAATATGAGCTAAGTGGGTGAATAAAAATTGCAAATGTGATGTCAAATCGTGGATGAACAATAAAGCCCAAGCAAAAAGGTTCTTTCCTCTGAGGTAGTTAGTCTTCAGAAAACGAAAATTCAAAGCCTGAAGCCCTTCACTCTTTCTGGCTTCATAATTCTTTCCAAAACTGCACAGCTTTCCACGTTGGGATTAACAAGTGGCGTTGTCCTGCTTATCCATAGATCTTTGCTGTCTAGCCCTATTGCTCTTACTACCCAACTTCAAGCTGTAGCTGTGAGAGTCACTCTCCATAGATCCGGTACAGTTTGCATGTTACATCCACCACATCACGTCTCGGTTAGTCGTCGAGACCTTGTCAACCTAATGGAAGAACTTCCTCGCCTTTGTTTGTTGTTTGGTGTCTTTAATGGCCATAATTCCCTTTGGGACTGTAAATGCGTCATCCCAGGATCTCATTTTAGAGGATGTTTTTTTTCTCGGCTCGATCTGTGTTGTTTCAGTGACGGCCTCCTTACGTCTATGCATTTTTCTAATGGTGCACTTTTATGTATTGATCTGTCGGTGTGTGGCCTCTCACTAGTCCTGTACAATGAGTCGTCTGTACATGACGATTTGCATGAAAGTGACTATTTTCCTGTTGTGTCGAAATCCAATAAATGAAAACACCTCTATTTCAGAACACCTTGATTATACAAATGAGCCAGTTGAAATCCTTTTGCTGCAAACATTTTAAAGGAGCTCCACGAAAACAAAATTCTCCAAGGTCCAGACCCAGCAGAATTTCTAAAATTTTAATCATAAATGTGCTAAAATCTGTATTGCTATGTCTTTTCTTCCAGTAAATTCCATCTGCCAAGAACGCCTTGCTTTAATTCTGACTGCCAGCAAATCATATAAGAACGAAAACAGGCCCAACGTTGTGTTTTATCACAGACCATCAGCACGCAACGCTCGAGCCCATCGAAAACTGCGAACCAAAACGAGACATACTTTTAAGACTTCTTCTCCAAGCTGGCATTCAACCATCTAAAGAAAAAAGTCTGGAAAATTATAAAGACAATCTAGGGTAAAATCACCAAGCCCGTCAAATCATCACCTGAAACTTGCTAATGCTCTGATTACTGACAAACAAGTTGTTGCCAGTCGTCTGTCCTCCGCCAGTGAACAAGACCCGATCTCCACAAGTAAATCTGGTGCTTTTTTTACGCGCACGCACGCACACACACGTACGCACACAGACAGCTACTATCACAACTACCACATTACCACCATCACCACCACCGGCAACAGTAACAAAATAGAACAACTGTCACAAGAAGTTAATAAAACACAACAACAACAAAAACTGCGATTAAACAACACAGACCTACGCAACAAGAACAACAACAAAAAACACAACAAAAGCAACAATATCAACACACCCGCCACCACAGCATAATCAACTGCAGTGTAAACACACACACACACACACACACACACACACACACACACACACACACACACACACACGCGGGCGCGCGCGCGCACACACACACACACACATACGACACATATGCACACACATATGAACGCACACACGCGCACGCACGCACGCACGCATGCACGCATGCACACGAACACACACACACACATACACACACACACACACACACACACACACACACACACACACACACACACACACACACACACACACACGCACGCACAAACACCACCCGCCCCCAAACGTAACAACACACAACACAAACTATACCAACATAAAATTCTAGCAACTCAATCTGCCCCACACGTTCTATGCTCATTGTTCCTCTAGGGTTACACAGCCACAAAATGTTCACGAAGGCGGAGGAGTTCTTCACCTCACTGGGTCTGGAGCCCATGCCCAGGTCATTCTGGACAGACTCCATGCTGGAGAGACCGCAGGACGGCAGGGACGTCGACTGCGAGGCCTCCGCCATTGACTTCCACAACGGCAAAGACTACAGGTGAGCTGTTGTTTTGTAGTGGCAAAGACTACAGATGAGCTGTGTAATGGCAAAGACTACAGGTGAGCTGCGTAACGGCAAAGACTACAGCTAAGCTGAGTTTTTTTTTTTTTTTGTTAATGTCAAAGACTACTAATGAGTGTGTAACGGCAGACTACAGCTCAGCTAAGATTTTTGTAATGGCCAAGACTACAGGTGAGCTAGCTGTGATTTTGTAGTGGCAAAGTCTACAGGTGAGCTGTGTTGTTGTAATGGCAGACTGCAGGTGAGCTGTGTTCTCGTAATGGCAAAGAGGTGAGGTGAGCTGTGTTTTTCTCACGGCAAAGACTTCAGATGAGCTGTGTTTTTTTGTATAGCAAAGACAGCAGGAGAGCTGTGAGTTTTGTTATGGCAAAGACAGCAGGAGAGCTGTGAGTTTTGTTATGGCAAAGACAGCAGGAGAGCTGTGAGTTTTGTAATGGCAAAGACAGCAGGGGAGCTGAGTTTTTTTATGGCAAAGACTGCAGGGGAGCTGTGTTTTTGTAATGACAAAGACTGCAGGTGGGTTGCGTTTTTGTAATGTCAAACAAGTCAGGTGAGCTGTGTTTTCGTAAAGGCAAAGACTACAGGTGAGCTGTGTTTTTTGTAATGGTAAAGACTACAAGTGAGCTGTGTTTTCGTTATGCTGAAGAGTGCAGGTGCGCTGTATTTTTTGTAATGGCAAAGACTACGGTCGTGCTGTGTTCTGTATGGCAAAGACGATAGGTGAGCTGTGTAATGGCAAAGACTACAGTTGAGCTGTGTTTCTGTGACGGCAAAAAACTTCAGGTGAGCTGTGTTTAACGGCGAAGAGTACAGTGACCCGTGTCTTTACAATGGCAAAGACTACAGGTGAGCTATGTTTTTATAATAGCACAGACGTCATGTGAGCTGTGTTATTGTAATGGCAAAGACGGCAGGTGAGCTGTGTTTTCGTAATCGCAAAGACTACGAGGGAGCTCTTTACTGACAAAGCCTACAGGTGAGGTGTGGTTTTGTAATGGCACAGACGTCATTTGAGCTTTGTTTTTCTAATGGCAAAGACGTCAGTTGAGCTGTGTTTTCGTTATGCCGAAGGCTTCAGGTGAGCTGTGTTTTTGCAATGGCGAAGACTACAGGTGTGCTGTGTTTATGTAATGGCAAAACACGTCAGGTGAGCTGTGTAATGGTAAAGACTACAGGTGAGTTGTGCTTTTGTAACAGCAGGTGAGCTGTGTGTAACGGCAAAAAGTACAGGTGAAATGTATAATGGCATAGACTGCAGGTAAGCTGTGATTTTTGTAACAGCAAAGACTACTGATGACTCTTTGTAATGGCAAAGACTTCAGGTGAGCTATGTTTTGTAATTGCAAAGACTACATGCGAGCTGTGTTTTTGTAATGGCAAAGACCACAGGTGAGTTGTGACTACAGGGTGCTGTTTTCGTAATAGCAAAGACTGCATGTTAGCTGTGTTGTTGTACTGACTATAGATGAGCTTTGTTTTCGTAACGGCAAAGACTACAGGTGAGCTGTGTTTTGTAATGTCAAAGACTACAAGTCAGCTGTATTTTCCGTAACGGCAGCGACTACAAGTGAGCTGTCTTTTTGTAATGGCAAAGACTACAGGTGAGCTGTGATTTTGTAATGGCAAAGACTACAGGTGAGCAGTATTTTTGTAATGGCAAAGACTACAGGTGAGTTGTGTTTTCGTAATGGTAAAGACGTTAGGTGAGCTGTGTTTTCGTAATGGCAAACTACATGTGAGCTGTGTTTTTGTAATGACAAAGACTACAGGTGAGCTGTGTTTTTGAAAGGGCAAAGACTACAGGTGAGCTGTGGTTTTGTAATGATAAAGACTACAGTTGAGCTGTGTTTTTATAAGGGCAAAGACGACATGCATGTGATCTGTGTTTTTGTAAAGGCAAAGACAACGGTGAGCTGCGTCTTTGTAATGGTAAATACGTCAGGTGATCCGTGTTTTTGTAATGGTAGAGACTACAGGTGAGCTGTGTTTTTTTTAAGGCATAGATTATAGGAGAGCTGTGGTTTTATAATTGCAAAGACTACGTTTGAGTGTATATTTTTTAATGGCAAAGACTACAGGTGAGCTCTGTAATGGCAAAGGCTACAGGTGGGCTGTGTGCTTGTAACGGGAAAGACGTCAGGTGATCTGTGATTTTTTTTTTATCGGCAAAGACTGCATGTGACCTGTGTCTTTATAATGGCAAAGACTACAGGTGAGCTCTGTTTTTGTAATGGCAGAGACGTCATGTGAGCTGTGTTTTTGCAATGGCAAAGACGGCAGGTGAGCTGTGTGTTTTCGTAATGGTAAAGACTACAGGGGAACTGTGTAATGACAAAGGCTACAGGTGAGCTGTGCTTTTGTAATGGCATGGACGTCAGTTGAGCTGTGTTTCATTATTATGCCGAAGACTACAGGTGAACTGTGGTTTTGCAATGGCGAAGACTACAGGTGTGCTGTGTTTATGTAATGGCAAACACGTCAGGTGAGCCGTGTAATGGCAAAGACTACAGGTGAGCTGTGTTTTTGTAACAGCAGGTGGGCTGTGTGTAACGGCAAAGAGTACAGGTGAACTGTATAATGGCAAAGACTGCAGGTGAGCTGTGATTTTTGTAATAGCAAAAGCTACCGGTGACACTTTGTAATGGCAAAGACTTCAGGTGAGCTATGTTTTTGTAATGGCAAAGACCACAGGTGAGCTGTGATTTTGTAATGGCAAAGACTACAATGTGCTGTTTTCGTAATAGCAAAGACTGCATGTGAGCTGTGTTGTTGTACTGTCTATAGAAGAGCTTTGTTATCGCAACGGCAAGACTACAGATGAGCTGTGTTTTTGTAAAATCAAAGACTACAGGTGACCTGTGTTTTTGTAATGGCAAAGACTACAAGTCAGCTGTATTTTTCGTAACGGCAAAGACTACAGGTGAGCTGTATTTTTGTAATGGTAAAGACTGCAGGTGAGCTGTGATTTTGTAATGGCAAAGACTACAGGTGAGCAGTGTTTTTGTAATGGCATAGACTACAGGTGAGTTGTGTTTTTGTAATGGCAAAGACTACAGCTGAGCTATGATTTTGTAATGGCAAAGACGACAGCTGAGCTGTGTTTTTGTAATGACAAAGACTGCATGTGAGCCGTGTTTTGTAAGGGCAAAGACTACAGCTAAGCTGTGGTTTTGTAATGACAAAGACTACAGTTGAGCTGTGTTTTTATAAGGGCAAAGACGATATGTGATCTGTGTTTTTGTAAAGGCCAAGACAACGATGAGCTGCTTCTTTGTAATGGTAAATACGTCAGGTGATCCGTGTTTTTGTAATGGTAGAGACTACAGGTGAGCTTTGTTTTTTGTTAAGGCATAGATTACAGGAGAGCTGTGGTTTTTATAATTGCAAAGACTACGTTTGAGTGTATATTTTTAATGGCAAAGACTACAGGTGAGCTCTGTAATGGCAAAGGCTACAGGTGGGCTGTGTGCTTGTAACGGAAAAGACGTCAGGTGATCTGTGCTTTTTTTATCGGCAAAGACTGCATGTGACCTGTGTCTTTATAATGGCAAAGACTACAGGTGAGCTCTGTTTTTGTAATTTTTGTAATGGCAGAGATGTCACGTGAGCTGTGTTTTTGCAATGGCAAAGACGGCAGGTGAGCTGTGTTTTCGTAATGGTAAAGACTACATGGGAACTGTGTAATGACAAAGGCTACAGATGAGCTGTGCTTTTGTAATGGCATGGACGTCAGTTGAGCTGTGTTTTCATTATGCCGAAGACTACAGGTGAACTGTGGTTTTGCAATGGCGAAGACTACAGGTGTGCTGTGTTTATGTAATGGCAAACACATCAGGTGAGCTGTGT
This sequence comes from Conus betulinus, assembly GCA_016801955.1. Taxonomy (NCBI): domain Eukaryota; kingdom Metazoa; phylum Mollusca; class Gastropoda; order Neogastropoda; family Conidae; genus Conus; species Conus betulinus. Next base: position 661,428 of record JADBJO010000267.1, on the reverse strand, counting down.
AATGGCAAAGACTACAGGTGAGCTGTGTTTTTGTAACAGCAGGTGAGCTGTGTGTAACGGCAAAGAGTACAGGTGAACTGTATAGTGGCTAAGACTGCAGGTGAGCTGTGATTTTTGTAACGGCAAAAAAAACTACTGGTGACTCTTTGCAATGGCAAAAGACTTCAGGTGAGCTATGTTTTTGTAATTGCAAAGACTACATGTGAGCTGTGTTTTTGTAATGGCAAAGACCACAGGTGAGCTGTGATTTTGTAATGGCAAAGACTACAGTGTGCTGTTTTTCGTAATATAGCAAAGACTGCATGTGAGCTGTGTTGTTGCACTGTCAATAGAAGAGCTGTGTTATCGCAACGGCAAAGACTACAGGTGAGCTGTGTGTTTGTAAAGTCAAAGACTACAGGTGACCTGTGTTTTTGTAATGGCGAAGACTACAAGTCAACTGTATTTTTCGTAACGGCAAAGACTACAGGTGAGCTACATTTTGGTAATGGCAAAGACTACAGGTGAGCTGTGATTTTGTAATGACAAAGACTATACAGGTGAGCAGTATTTTTGTAATGGCAAAGACTACAGGTGAGTTGTGTTTTTGTAATGGCAAAGACTATAGCTGAGCAATGATTTTGTAATGGCAAAGACTACAGCTGAGCTGTGTTTTTGTAATGACAAAGACTACATGTGAGCTGTGTTTTTGTAAGGGCAAAGACTACAGGTGAGCTGTGGTTTTGTAATGATAAAGACTACAGGTGAGCTGTGTTTTTATAAGGGCAAAGACGACATGTGATCTGTGTTTTTGTAAAGGCAAAGACTTTAGGTGAGTTGTGTTTTCGTAATGGGAAAGACTACATGTGAGCTGTGTTTTGTAATGGCAAAGATTACAGGTGAGCTGTGCTTTTGTATAACCAGAAACTGCAGTTGAATGTGTTTTTGTAATGGCAAGGACTGCTGGTGAGCTGTGTTTTTGCGATGGCAAAGACTGCAGGTGAGCTGTGTTTTTTGTTATGGCAAAGACTACAGGTAAGTTGTGTCCATGTAATGCAAGCTTACGGATGACCGATATGGAGGCTGTTCGCCCGTAACGACAAAGATTTCTGGTTAAATGTATTTCTCTATGGCGAAGATCGCTTCCTGGTTACTTAGAAACAGTCAGTCATATTCCTGTAACAGCAAGGACCGTAGGATAGCTGTATTCCTACAGTGGCAAAGATTAAGTATGAGCTGTATTCCTATGGTGGCAAGGACTGCTGTCTGATTTCCTCCACCGGCAAAGAAACGGTGAGTCATATTCCTGTAACAGCAAAGACTAGCTAGCAGTCCCGCTGTTTTCCTATAGTGGCAAAAACTAAGTATGAGTATTTCTCAAAAGGCAAATATTCATAGGTGTGTTTCTTTGATGGGAAAGATTGCAGGTGAATTGTGTTTCTTTAAATGAAAAAGATTACAGATAAACTGTTTCTCCAAGGGAAAGATTACAGGTGATTCGTATTCTTTGATGAGAAAGATTACAGGTGACTTGTGTTTTTTTAAAGGGACAGATTGTGCCAGTGGCTCTTCCCTGCTCTGGCAGACTTTACATTCCAGCATGTCAATGTCTCTTTCCCACTCTTGCAGACTTTATATTCCAGCATTAAGCATATCGGTGGCTCTTCCCCACTCTTGCAGAATTTACATTACAACGCACCAGTGCCTCTTCCTCACTCTTGCTGACGTTACATTCATGCATTAAGCATGTCAGTGGATCTTTCCCATTCTTGCAGACTTACATTCCAGCATGCCAGTGGTTTTTTTCCCCACTGTTGCAGCTTTTTTGTATTCCAGCATGTCACTGGCTCTTCCTCACTCTTGCAGACTTTACATTCAAGCATGCCAGTGGCTCTTCCTCACTCTTGCAGACTTTACATTCTAGAATGTCAGTGGCTCTTGTCCATTCTTGCAAACTTTACGTCCCAGAAGGCTAGTGGCTCTTACCCACTCTTGCACACTTTACATTCCAGCATGTCAGTGGCTAGTGTCCATTCTTGCAGACTTTGCATTACAGCATCCCAGTGGCTCTTCTCCACTCTTACACACTTTACATGCTAGCATATCAGTGGCTCGTGCCCATTCTTGCAGACTTTACATTCTATCCTGTCGGTGGCTCTTCCCCACTCTTGCAGACTTTACATTCCAGCAGGTCAGTGGCTCTTCTTCACTCTTGCAGACTTTACATTCTAGCATGTCAGTGGCTCGTCTTCACTCTTGCAGACTTTAAAATTCCAGCATGTCATTGGCTCTTCCTCACTCTTGCAGACTTTACATTTCAGCATGTCAATGGCTCTTCCCCACTCTTGCACACTTTACATCTAGCATGTCAATGGCTCTCGTCCATTCTTGCAGACATTACATTTTATAATGTCAGTGGCTCTTCCCAGTCTTGCAGACTTTACATTTTAGCAGGTTAGTGGCTCTTCCCCTCCTTGCTGACTTTACATTCCAGCATGCTAGTGGCACTTATCCATTCTTACAGACTTTACATTCCAGCATGTCAAGGCTCTTCCCCAGTCTTGCAGACGTTACATTCCAGCATGCCAGTGGCTCTTGTCCATTCTGGCAGACTTTACATTCCAGCAGGTCAGTGGCACTTCCCCACCTTTGCTGACTTTACATTCCAGCATGCTAGTGGGACTTGTCCATTCTTACAGACTTTACATTCCAGCATGTCAAGGCTCTTCCCCAGTCTTGTAGACTTTACATTCCATCAGCCAGCAGGATGGTCAGTGGCTCTTCCCCAGTCTTGCAGACTTTACATTCCAGCATGTTGGTGGCTCTTTCTCATTCTTGCACACTTTACATTCCAGCATGTCAGTGGCTCTTCCCCACTCTTGAAGACTTTACATTCCAGCATGTCAGTGGCTCTTCCCCACTCTTGAAGACTTTACATTTCAGCATGTCATTGGCTCTTCCTCACTTGTGCAGACTTTACATTCCAGCATGCTAGTGGGCTCTTCCCCACTCTTGCAGACATTACATTCCATCAGATCAGTGGCTCTTCCCCACCTTTGCTGACTATACATTCCAACACGCTAGTGGCACTTGTCCATTCTTACAGACTTTACGTTCCAGCATGTCAAGGCTCTTCCCCACTCTTGCAGACGTTACATTCGAGCATGCCAGTGGCTCCTATCCATTCTGGCAGACTGTACATTCCAGCATCCAAATTGCCAGTGGCTCGTCCCCGTATTGGAGACTTTACATTCCAGCATGTCAGTGGTTCTTCCCCACTCTTGCAGGCTTTAAATTCCAGCATGTCAGTGGCTCTTCCCCACTCTTGCAGACTTTACATTCCAGCATGTCAGTGGCTCTTCCCCACACTTGCAGGCTTTACATTCCAGCATGTCAGTGGCTCTTCCCCACACTTGCAGGCTTTAAATTCCAGCATGTCAGTGGTTCTTCCCCACTCTTGCAGGCTTTAAATTCCAGCATGTCAGTGGCTCTTCCCCACTCTTGCAGGCTTTAAATTCCAGCATGTCAATGGCCCTCGCCATTCTCGCAAACTTGACATTCCAGCAACCAGCATGCCAGTGGCTGTTCACTACTCTTGCAAACGTTACATTTCAGCTTGGCAGTGGCTTGTGTCCATTCCAGCAACCAACATGTTTGTGCTCTTACCCACTCTTAACGGAATTTACATTCCATCATGTCAGTGGCTCTTCCCCACTCTTGCACACTTTACATTCTAGCATGTCAATGGCTCTTTCCCACTCTGGCAGACTTTACATTCCAGCATATCAGTGGCTGTTCCCCACTCTTGTAGACTTTACATTCTATAATGTCAGAGGCTCTTCCCCACCTTTGCTGACTTTACATTCCAGCATGCTAGTGGCTCTTTCCCACTCTTGCATACTTTACATTCCAGCATGCTAGTGGTTCTTTCCCACTCTTGCGGACTTTACATTCCAGCATGCTAGTGGCTCTTCCCAATTCTTGCAGACTTTACATTCTAGCAGGTCAGTGGCTCTTCCACACCTTTGCTGACTTTACATTCAAGCATGCTAGTGGCACTTGTCCATTCTTACAGACTTTACATTCAGCATGTCAAGGCTCTTCCCCAGACTTGCAGACTTTACATTCCAGCCTGCCAGTGGCTTTTCCTCACTCTTGCAGACTTTACATTCCAGCAGATCAGTGGCTTTTCCTCAGTCTTGCAGATTTTACATTCCAGCATGTCAGTGGCTCTTCTCCACTCTCGCACACTTTACATTCCAGCAGGTCAGTGGCTTTTCCTCATGCTTGCAGACTTTACATTCCAGCATGCCAGTGGTTCTTCGCCACTCTTGCAGACTTTACATTCCAGCATGCCAGTGGCTCTTGTCCATTCTTGCAGACTTTACATTCCAGCATGTCAGTGGTTCTTCCCCACTCTTGAAGACTTTACATTCCAGCATGCCAGTGGCTCATGTCCATTCTTTACATTCCAGCAACCAGCATGTCAGTGGCTCTTGTCCATTCTTGCACACTTTACATTCCAGCATGTCAGTGGCTCTTGTCCATTCTTGCAGACTTTACATTCCAGCATGTCAGTGGCTCTTGTCCATTCTTGCAGACTCTACATTCCAGCATGTCAGTGGCTCTTGTCCATTCTTGCAGACTTTACATTCCAGCATGTCAGTGGCTCTTGTCCATTCTTGCAGACTTTATATTCCAGCATGTCAGTGGCTCTTGTCCATTCTTGCAGACTTTACATTCCAGTATGTCAGTGGCTCTTGTCCATTCTTGCAGACTTTACATTCCAGCATGTCAGTGACTCTTCCCCACTCTTGAAGACTTTACATTCTAGCATGTCAGTGGCTCTTCCCACTCTTGAAGATCTGACATTTCAGCATGCCAGTGGCTCATGTCCATTCCATTCTTACATTCCAGCAACCAGCATGTCAGTGGCTCTTGTCCATTCTTGCAGACTTTACATTCCAGCATGTCAGTGGCTCTTGTCCATTCTTGCAGACTTTACATTCCAGCATGTCAGTGGCTCTTGTCCATTCTTGCAGACTTTATATTCCAGCATGTCAGTGGCTCTTGTCCATTCTTGCAGACTTTATATTCCAGCATCCAGCATGCCGATGACGTTTTCCCCACGTTTACGTCTTGTTGTCTCACTGTTGTTTGATCCAGAGACATGGTTCAATATATGGAAACCGTTCGGACAGTTTCGGTTGGCACTACATCACGCATAGCACGTCGCTTAGAAAGGCTTTTTTGTTTTTAAATGAAGCATGCATAGGAACAGCAATAAACTGTTGTGCACGCTTACAGATACAAAATGTGAAGTAACTCCGCTGCTGTGACGCGGTCAAAGTGGAACATTGTTTTGTATTTCCCTGAACCTTTCAGTTGTTTCCAAATTTAAACAATTCGTTTTATATGACAAAAGAAAAAATGATGCATTCTAAAGTCTCTGTGTAACGGTGAATAAGATGCATTTTTGTTATCATTCATTTTTATTTCAGTTAATAAAGATGTCGTAGAGCGTTAAATCGACAGTTTTTATTGTTCAGTGATATCAGTCTTTAAAAAAAAAAAAAAGAAAAGCATCGTAAATTTTACATTTCTGTCAAAGTGATGAAAAAAAGAGGCTAATCAATGTAGATCCAAAGCGCATGCAAAGAATACACAATGAGATGTCTTGCTTGTAAGGTAGAATCATAAAATCACTCTGAGGTTACATGCATGTAATGCAGAATCCAAACTATACGGCGTCGAGGTTTTGTTAATGCATGTTCACAATGAAAAAAAAAAAACGACGTAATATCAAATGTGAGTGGCTGGAACTTTTCAGCACACGTGTGAGGGAATGAGGCAGTGGCAGATATGAAGAAGCCCCATCCACCCGCTCGCGCCCTGTTACTTAGAACTGGTCTCTTCAAATACCTGCGGGAGGGAGATGGTGGGAGTTGTCGTGACGTGGCAGATAAGAACACATTTTCAGAATAATTCTCAGTGACGAATGAAACAAACTGCAGTGTTACCGGAACACGACGAAAAAGCGGAAAGCACACAAAACAAAGTGTGAAGTAACGCAGTATTAATGCACGACACAAAACAAGACAAGAAATTTCGGCGATATGCCTTCCTCAGCGACAAAACAATAAAACACAGTACAGACAATAACACACGCAATACTCCCCTTGTGAAGCCAAAGTGGCGAATGAAGTTGACAGAGGGACAGTGGGAGAGAAGGTGGTTGAGTTCGAGGAATATGGCACGAGGAAAGAGGGTAGAGTTAAGCGAGGAGGATGAAAAGGAGAGAGAGAGAGAGGGGGGGGGGGGGGGGGGGGGTGGAGGAGAGGGGGGGGAGAGAGAGAGAGAGAGAATGGAAGTATATAGAAGAGATGGGAATGAGAGAGAGAAGAGGACAGGGAGGGGAAGGAGAGTGAGAGGAGGGGGAGGGTGCGATTGCATGTAGTGGGTGTGTTGCATATGAATGAAATGAACAAGAGAAAACACAATAAATAAAATACAGTATGCACCAAAAAGCATTGTAAACGACAAGGGGACAGGGGGGGGGGGGGGGGGAGAAGGGGGTCAGCCGCCTAAAGCACCCGACCCAAGTGTGACCCTAGGGTAGGTTGCCCTACCCAAGCACCAAGGGGTGAGAGGGAAAACGGGAGGACCCCGAGAAAAAAAAAAACCCTAGCCAGACGCAGCTAAGAGCTGCAGAGCTCGCTCCCCCCCCCCCCCCCCCCCCCCCCCCCCCCCCCACACACACACACACACACACACACACACACACACACACAAAACACACTTGCACACACACACACACAAAAACTCTTGCGCGCGGGCACACACACACACACACACACACACACACACACACACACACACACACACACACACACACACACACACCAGCTATTGCATGCAACTGTGAATGGGATAATGTCAAGGATACATTGGGTAGTGACCATCTTCCCGTTGTTATCAGTTTAAATCAGTTAAGTCAGGATTCAGTAAAAGATAAAAGATAAAATTCCTAAATATAATTACAGAAATGCGGATTGGGACAAATTTAAAAGATTGTTGTCAATGCATAACATTGAAGAACTTCAGTCGGATAATATACATAGTATTTATGCAAAATTTACTGAGATAATTTTGTACGCTGCTGATTCTTCAATACAGAAGTGCAATCAAATGAAAGAGAATAAATATTCAGGAAATATTTGGTGGAACGATGCTTGCGCAGAGGCTAAACAATTGAAGAAAGAAGCCTTTAATGAATATCTCAAAGACAAAAAGAATGAAGAAAAACGCAAAAATATGAAGAAGGCAAAAATACAAGCAAATAGAGTAAACGAACAGGCCAAACGGCAGTATTGGTCAAATTTTTGTAAAAACAAAGTTTCTGATCATGCAGATCTTCAGAAGGTTTGGAAAAAAGTGAAGGATATGAAAAATGGAGTGTGCCTTCCAGAATATCCAGTACATATAAAAAAATGAAGAATTTCCTTCTAACTCACAAAAGGCCGAAGCTTTCTCAGAAATGTTTGCAATGACGAGTTGCAAAGAGGGCTTTTCAGAAAAGGATAGAGTTTTTCGAGAGAAAGAATCTTCCAGTGAACATACAATGATCCAATAGAAGATAACAGCCATTTTATCAATGCCTCAATCACCTTAAAAGAAATGAAAGATGTCATTTTTTCCAATGGAAATAAAAGAACTTCAGTAGGCCAGATGGAATATCAAATGAATTAATCAAACATTTACCTGCTAATTTTGTTAACTTTCTTCTTCACCAATTCATACAAAGATGTTGGTCGTCTGGAAATATTCCATTAATATGGAAACAATCTATTATTTCCCATACACAAGCTTGGTAAACCAAAATCTGACATAAACAGTTATCGGCCTATTGCTCTGACGTCACATACTGGGAAATTGGTGGAAAAAATAATTTTAAATCGTCTCCTATACTACTGCGAAAAGAACAATATCATACCAATACATCAAGCAGGTTTTCGTAAGGCAGATCAACCATCGATCACCTTACCAAACTAACAACCCAAATTAAACATCAGTTTGGTAGAAGGAAAAATGCACTGGCTACTTTCTTTGATATCAAAAAAGCGTATGATCAAGTATGGCATTCTAGACTACTTTATAAATTAAAATCCATTGGCTTATCAGGTTGCATGTATAATTCAAGATTTTTCTAGCAGATAGATCAATTCAGACCAAAATAGGACACACTTACTCAAAATTAAAGCCAATTCATATGGGAATTCCACAAGATCAGTAGTAGCACCAATACTTTTCAATATTTTAACACATGACCTACCATCATCTGTGTCTAATCATGTTGAACTGGTTTAATTCTGCATATGGATGAAAGTGACTATGAAAAAACGCACTCCAATGAGATCGCTAAATTACACTAAAAAAATGTATGAAAGAGAACTTGATAATATAAATGGTTTTATGATTCAAAATGATTTGACTTTGTCTCCAGAGAAATCACATATGACGCTTTTTTACTGTGGTTACGATCGAAGAGAGTTGCCTTGTTTCAATCTAGAAGGGTCAGTTATCAGTTATGCACAGTCTGTTGAAATTCTAGGAGTAATCCTTACATCAAAATTGTCATGGAAAGAGCATTTAGAATACGTAATGATGAAAGCTAAAAAGAGTCTGAACTTCCTAAAAATTGTCAGCAAACAACAGTGGGTTCAAGACATTTCCACTCTTATACATCTAGTAACAGCACTTATTCGTTCAAAGTTAACATATGCCCAAGAGGTATTCTTCTCTGCCCCAAAATACCTTAAAAAATGCAAAGTATAGGCAGTAAAGCCTATAAACTTGCCATCGGAGTTCCAGTATATACATCTTCATTAAAAAACATATGCTGAAATTGGTATATTACCTTTTGAAGAAAATATGAAACTTGCATCATCT
>JADBJO010000267.1:620000-645000 GCA_016801955.1 Conus betulinus | reverse complement strand
CTTACTGTATGGGCTTTCTATTTCTCACAGGGTTTATTTCTTACTGTATGGAGTGTCCACTGTTGACTTGCTTTGTTTTGTTTGTTACTCTGTGGTTTTCCACTGATGACTTTGTTCGTGTTTTACTGTGTTGGCTTTCCGTTGTTCATTTGTATTTCACTGTATGATTTTCCACTGTTAATTAGTTTTGTAAATGAGTGTGTGATTTGTCCACTGTTTACCTCTTTTAATTGATATTTCCTGGGGTTTTACCATGGTTTACAGGTGTATTCATTACTGTGTGGGCTTTCCGTTGTCAATTGTTATATTATGTCCGTATGGGTTTTTTCACTGTCAACCGTTTTTGTTTCCTGTTCTGTGGGCTTTCAATTGACGACGTTTTCGTTCCTTTCTGCTTTGGCTTTCTATTATTAACTGGATTTAGTTTACTCACTTCGTGGTATTTCTACTGTGTAGTGTTTTTTTTTCTGTCTGTCTGGGCTTTTCGCTGTTGACCGGTTTCGGTTCTTTCTGTGTGGGGTCTGTACTTTAAGAGCCATTTTGACTTTCCACTTATGACTGGTTTGTTTTCTTACTATTTGGGCTTTGCATTGGGGACACACATGGTTGAACGCATCCCAATGATTGTAATGATGTGTCCGTGTGCAGAAGCCGATTTGAACTACTTGCTGAAGATGGCCCTGCACAAGGTAGCCTTCCTACCGTTCGGTTACCTGATTGACCTGTGGGAGATGGTCCGTGTTCTCTGGACACACTACATCTGACCATTACAATGACCACTGGTGGAATCTGAGGTTAGTTCTTCTCATGCAACGTACACTGATTCTTTGTGTGTTTTAAATTGATGAATGCATCAGAGATGTTGAAGTGTGAGGCAGTGCAGGCGTACATTACAAGAGTCTTATCTTTTTATGTAAGTCTCTCTTTGAAATCGTTGAAGTTTAGGTAAATAGATGGTAGAGTATTAAATCCATCGGCTGTAGCTCATAAACTCAATATCAGTAACATTTGTTTTGTCTCATGACCACGACAGCAACTGCAAATCCACATTGACTACGAAAAATAGACCAGTTATAAGACGGCTGAATTTTTCTTCTCAAGGGCAAAGTTATCAGCACGATCCACACTAAAACCTGTATGGGAGGATGATAACATTTCATTGAAACAAGACCAGGTTTCCGCTTGCACTGCTGTGTTCCATCTTCCAGTGTGCACGCGAGACGTGGACTCTCATAGTGGATCTCAAAAGAAGAGTCCAAGCCATGGTAGTAAGGTGATAACAGCAAGATAGTAATAAGGGTCCAACCCCAAAATAGTGAGCATCATATGTACTGATCATATCACTGATAAACAAATGCGTCAGTCATCATGATGAAGATTTACTTGCATCACTTGAAGAAAAACTATATTCGTTTCGTCTTGGCTCTGCAACAAGAACTGATGCCTCGCTGAAGTGATCCTACAGTGAACTGTAGAGAGAGGAGGCGGAGAGGAAGAGAAAACTGAATAGAAAGTATTGCCTACTGGACGGGGGGAAAATGGCAGAAAAGCAACCCTTGGCACACAACTGACGGAACTAGAGGAACCTGGTGAACTGTTCTTCAGTGCAAAGTTTCAGTGCCTTCCCAAGAATGTCCAGAAAAAAATAAGTACAACACAGAATGTTCGCCGTCATGGAAGAAAATTGCCATTCAAAAGCAGCCCAAACTGCCAGCAAATGGTGGCGTGAAAATGAACAGGACTTATGAAATGGAAGTTCCTAGAACAATAGAAAAATCAAAGAGTCGAATAATAGAAGTTCTGTGAGCATTAAGTTCCAGGACTCAACAGGATGCAATGGAGATAAAAGAAAACGTGCGCGGTCTGTACAGCAAGAAGTCAGTGTTCGTGCATAGTACTCGAAGGCAGACATGCGGCGGAAAAGGCTGAGCACTGTGTATGGTACTTGCTTAGAAATTCATCGGGGTTCCGTTCTTAGAAATCTGTTGAATTTGTTGACCCGCGCTCTTTCAGTGCTTCCTGTGGGCCCCATGCAGAATTCCAGAATGCTAAAAAAAAAAATGCTGTTAACATACATCTAATAAGGGTGTTGTGTCTACCGTCATGCCTAACGCCACGACCAGTTTGTGACTGTTTTCATTTTAGGCCAGACATAGTCACCGTCTGTCAGCATTAAATGTTAACATTAATCCCATTGTGATTTATCATCCAATGTAAAATCTGGTGTTGGTACATTTCATGACCATATTTGCCTGAGAACACTACGAGCTAATAGCATTTTCGTTATTTTTTTTCGTTTTTGTTTCACCTGATGAAGACCTAAGAGGTCGAAACGCGTTGTGTTTTGTATTGTGACTCGTTTGTCCACGTTTCTCTGGGCGGTTGGCTGACATTTATTTCAGATTTGTTTAGATTTCCGCCTGCAGTCGTTTCACTTTGCAACTAAATACAGAATGTTATAATGTTCTGTTGTTTGCTCGTAACACCAATGATTGACTGCAGTTTGTATTTTCCCCCATAGCACATGGCACGTACTCTGATTTTGAAAGAGGAATATCATGTGTAAATACCTGGGAAACACCTCGTTACTGTCATGTAACAGCGCTAACCTCTCTTTGCAGGTGCAAATATCAGGGAATTTCTTCTCCAGTTCCCCGTAGCAGCACAGACTTTGACCCCGGCGCCCAAAGTCACGTGCCTTCCAACACTCCTTACATACGGTATCAGTGAACTTCTCAAAGCCTCTGTCCAGGACTTGTCGCTCTTTGCTGCTGCCTGCTTAGAAATAAAGTTGACCGCAACTGTAGTGACAGATAATAACAGTGACACTTCTGCGCATTCTACAAACCGGAGTTGTATACATCCTGTTAATACCACTACAGCTACAACTGTTACTGCAGTCAGTACTGCAATGCTGCTGTCGCTACTATCACTGCCGTTGCAGCTGTCTGTTGTTACTACTATTAACTACTACTGCTGCTGCTGTTGCTGCTGCTGCTGTCAGTACTGCTGCTGTTGCTGCTGCTGCTAGTACTACTACTGCTGCTGCTGCTGTCAGTACTACTACTGCTGCTGCTGCTGTTGTCAGTACTACTACTACTGCTGCTGCTGCTGCTGGCAGTACTACTACTTCTGCTGCTGCTGCTGTCAGTACTACTACTGCTGCTTATGTCTGTACTACTACTGCTGCTGCTGCTAGTACTACAACTGCTGCTGCCGTCAGTACTACTACTACTGCTGCTGCTGCTGGCAGTACTACTACTGCTGCTGCTGGTAGTACTACTACTGCTGCTGCTGTCACTACTGCTACTGCTGCTGTCAGCACTACTGCTGCTGTCAGTACTACTACTACTGCTGCTGCTGCTGCTGCTGTCAGCACTATTACCACTGTTGCTGTCGGTGTCAGTACTACTACTGCTGCTGCTGTCGCTGTCAGCACTGTTACTGCTGCTGCTTCTGTCAGTACTACTACTGCTACTGCTGCTGCTGTCAGCACTATTACCACTGCTGCTGTCGGTGTCAGTACTATTACTGCTGCTGCTGCTGCTGTCAGCACTGTTACTGCTGCTGCTGCTGTCAGTACTACTACTACTGCTGTTACTGTCAGCACTATTACTGCTGCTGCTGCTGTCAGTATTACTACTGCTGCTGCTGTCAGTGCTACTACTGCTGCTGCTGCTGCTGTCAGTACTACTACTACTGCTGCTGTTGCTGTCAGTACTACTACTACTGCTGCTGCTACTGTCAGCACTATTGCTGTTGCTGTCAGTATTACTACTGCTGCTGCTGTCAGCAATATTACTACTGCTGCTGTCGCTGTCAGTACTACTGCTGCGGCTGCTACTGTCAGCACCACTACTGCTGCTGCTACTGTCAGCACTACTGCTGCTGCTGCTGTCAGTACTACTACTGCTGCTGCAACTGTTAGCACTATTACTGCTGCTGCTGCTGTCAGCACTACTACTACTGCTGCTGCTGCTGTCAGCACTACTACTGCTGCTGCTGCTGTCAGTACTACTACTACTGTTGCTGTCAGCACTACTACTGCTATTGCTGCTGTCAGCACTATTACTGCTGCTGCTGCTGTCAGCACTACTACTGCTGCTGCTGCTGTCAATACTACTGGTGCTGCTGCTGCTGTCAGTACTACTACTACTGCTGCTGCTACTGTCAGCACTATTACTGCTGCTGCTGTCAGTACTACTGCTGCTGCTTGAATATTACTACTGCTGCTGTCGCTGTCAGTCAGTACTACTACTTCTGCTGCTGCTGCTGCTGTCAGTACTACTACTGCTGCTGCTGCTGTCAGTACTACTACTGCTGCTGCCGTCAGTACTACTACTGCTGCTGCTGCTGTCAATACTACTGCTGCTGCTGTCAGTACTACTACTACTACTGCTGCTGCTGCTGTCACTACTACTACTACTACTGCTGCTGCTGCTTTCAGTACTACTACTACTACTGCTGCTGCTGCTGCTGTCAGTACTACTACTACTGCTGCTTGCTGTCAATACTACTACTACTGCTGTTGCTGCTGTCAGCACTACTACTACCAGTACCGCTGCTGTGCTGTCAGTACTACTACTACTGCTGCTATTGCTGCTGTCAGCACTACTCCTGCTGCTGCTGCTGCTGTCAGTACTACTACTGCTGCTACTGCTGGCAGTACTACTACTACTGCTGCTGCTGCTGTCAGTATTACTACTGCTACTGCTGCTGTCAGTACTACTACTACTGCTGCTGCTGCTGTCAGCACTGCTGTCAGCACTATTACTACTGCTGCTGCTGTCAGTATTACTACTGCTACTGCTGCTGTCAGTACTACTACTACTGCTGCTGCTGCTGTCAGCACTACTACTACTGCTGCTGCTGCTGTCAGTCAGCATTACTACTACTGCTGCTGCTATCGGCACTACTACTGCTGCTGCTGTCAGCACTACTACTGCTGCTGCTGCTGTCAGTACTACTACTACTTACTGCTGCTGCTGTCACTACTACTACTACTACTACTACTACTACTACGCTACTGCTGCTGCTGCTGTCAGCACTACTACTGCTGCTGCTGCTGTCAGCACTACTACTGCTGCTGCTGCTGTCAGCATTATTACTACTGCTCCTGCTGTCAGTACTACTACTACTGCTGCTGCTGCTGCTGTCAGCACTACTACTACTGCTGCTGCTGTCAGTATTACTACTGCTACTGCTGCTGCTGCTGTCAGCACTACTACTGCTGCTGCTGTCAGCACTACTGCTGCTGCTGTCAGCACTACTACTGCTGCTGCTGCTGTCAACACTACTACTGCTGCTGTCAGTACTACTGCTTGCTGCTGCTGCTGCTGCTGACAGTACTACTACTGCTGCTGCTGCTGCTGCTGTCAGTACTACTACTGCTGCTGCTGCTGCTGTCAGCACTACTACTGCTGCTGCTGCTGTCAACACTACTACTGCTGCTGTCAGTACTACTACTGCTGCTGCTGCTGCTGCTGCTGTCACTACTACTGCTGCTGCTGACAGTACTACTACTGCTGCTGCTGCTGTCAATACTACTGCTGCTGCTGTCAGTATTGTTACTACTGCTGCTGCTACTGTCAGCACTATTACTGCTGCTGCTGCTGTCAGTACTACTCTTCTGCTGCTGCTGCTGCTGTCAGCACTATTACTGCTGCTGTCGCTTTCAGTACTACTACTACTCTGCTGCTGCTGCTGTCACTAGTACTACTACTACTACCACTGCTGCTGCTGCTGTCAGTACTACTACTGCTGCTGCTGCTGCTGCTGTCAGCACTACTACTGCTGCTGCTGTTGTCAGCACTACTACTGCTGCTGATGCTGTCACTACTACTACTGCTGCTGCTGCTGCTGTCAGCACTACTACTGCTGCTGCTGCTGCTGTCAGCACTACTACTGCTGCTGCTGCTGCTGTCAGCACTACTACTGCTGCTGTCAGCACTACTACTACTGCTGCTGCTGCTGTCAGCACTCTACTGCTGCTGCTGCTGCTGCTGCTGTCAGCACTACTACTACTGCTGCTGCTGCTGCTGCTGCTGCTGCTGCTGTCAGTACTACTACTACTACTGCTGCTGCTGTCAGTACTACTACTACTACTGCTGCTGTCAGCACTACTACTGCTGCTGCTGCTGTCAGCACTACTACTGCTGCTGCTGCTGTCAGCACTATTACTACTGCTCCTGCTGTCAGTACTACTACTACTGCTGCTGCAGCTGCTGTCAGCACTATTACTACTGACTGCTGCTGTCAGTTTTACTACTGCTGCTACTGCTGCTGCTGCTGTCAGCACTACTGCTGCTGCTGCTGCTGCTGTCAGCGCTACTGCTGCTGCTGTCAGCACTACTACTGCTGCTGCTGCTGCTGTCAGCACTACTACTGCTGCTGCTGCTGTCAGTACTACTACTGCCGCTGCTGCTGACAGTACTACTACTGCTGCTGCTGCTGTCAATACTACTGCTGCTGCTGCTGCTGCTGCTGTCAGTACTGTTACTACTGCTGCTGCTACTGTCAGCACTATTACTGCTGCTGCTGTCAGTACTACTACTGCTGCTGCTGCTGCTGTCAGCACTACTACTGCTGCTGTCGCTTTCAGTACTACTACTTCTGCTGCTGCTGCTGTCAGTACTACTACTACCACTGCTGCTGCTGCTGTCAGTACTACTACTACTGCTGCTGCTGCTGTCAGCACTACTACTGCTGCTGCTGTTGTCAGCACTACTACTGCTACTGATGCTGTCAGCACTACTACTACTGCTGCTGCTGCTGTCAGCACTACTACTGCTGCTGCTGCTGTCAGCACTACTACTACTGCTGCTGCTGTCAGCGCTACTGCTGCTGCTGTCAGCACTACTACTGCTGCTTCTGCTGTCAGCATTACTACTGCTGCTGCTGCTGCTGTCAGTACTACTACTGCTGCTGCTGCTGCTGTCAGCACTACTACTGCTGCTGCTGTCGCTTTCAGTACTTACTGCTCTGCTCTGCTGCTGCTGCTGCTGTCACTACTACTACTGCTGCTGCTGCTGTCTGCACACTACTACTACTGCTGCTGCTGCTGTCAGCACTACTACTACTACTGCTGCTGCTGCTCAGCACTACTACTACTGCTGCTGCTGCTGCTGTCAGCACTACTGCTGCTGCTGCTGCTGTCAGCACTACTACTACTACTGCTGCTGCTGCTGCTGTCAGCTACTACTACTGCTGCTGCTGCTGCTGCTGTCAGCACTACTACTACTACTGCTGCTGCTGCTGTCAGCACTACTACTACTACTGCTGCTGCTGCTGTCAGCACTACTACTACTGCTGCTGCTGTCAGCACTGCTGCTGCTGCTGCTGCTGCTGTCAGTACTACTACTACTACTGCTGCTGCTGTCAGCACTACTGCTGCTGCTGCTGCTGTCAGCACTACTACTACTACTGCTGCTGCTGCTGTCAGCACTGCTACTGCTGCTGCTGCTGTCAGCACTACTACTACTGCTGCTGCTGCTGTCAGCACTACTACTACTGCTGCTGTTGCTGCTGTCAACTCTACTACTACTACTGCTGCTGCTGCTGTCAGCACTACTACTGCTGCTGCTGCTGCTGCTGTCAGCACTACTACTGCTGCTGTCAGCACTACTACTGCTGCTGCTGCTGCTGCTGCTGCTGGCATTACTACTCCTGCTGCTGCTGCTGTTGCTGCTGTCAGCTCTACTACTACTGCTGCTGCTGCTGTCAGCACTACTACTACTGCTGCTGTCAGCACTACTACTACTGCTGCTGCTGCTGCTGCTACTGCTCCTTCTACAACAGCTTCTACTCATACTACAGTTTCATTACACATTTTAACGCTCAAAATAAGCCAGTTACAAAATACACAGCAACACAAACACATTGACCACGACAGTAAAATAAGAAAAGGAAAAAAGCCCACAAGCGACACATGTACTTTTTAACACATTTTTTCAAACATACGTTTCAACAAAACAAATGGTCACAGTATACACACACAAACCAGAGGTATAACAGTTTCATATGTCCCTTTGTCGAAGTGGGGCTCTTCTCACACTAGGCTCGTACAAGCTGGTTTCACGTAGGTCAAGACCGTCGCCAGGTGACGCTGAAGGCGGCCTGGCTGGGGGAACTAGGGGACGAACTGCAAACTGGAGAAAAAGCTTTTAGGAGACTGTTACCTCGTAGCCTCGCCTTCTCACTGCACCAGTCGACATGTTCGGACGGAAGAATATCAGCCTTTAGTCTGGAACAAGGATGGAAGAAAATCAGACACATCATCTCGTAACAGCTTCCCAAGACAACTTGTCTGCTTACACACAGCTGACATGGACCTACCTCAGTCTGGGCAAGAGAGGGAAAAGACTAGAAATGCTCTCATCTTCGTCTTCAACACTGGATCTACAGATTCTTCATTTGGACCCCGGTGCCCTCAAAACCCCCAGCTCATAGGTAGTTAAGTCACCCATCTGGCCTCGCTCAAATGACTTGGTGCATACATAGATGATGATTTGCTTCGAAAGCTGCTATGTATGTCAGCCGTTTTAAACCAACTGACTGGTTTTTTTTGGTTGCTGTCTCACTTTGTTGTTTAGAGGACTCGCACAGAGATCACGGGTCTGATGTGTCGATCGTCCAGTTTCTCACTCTGTCTCTGTCTGTCTGTCTGTCTCTCTCTCTATTTATATTTATCTCTCTGTCTGTCCATCCATCCATCTATCTATCTAACAGTCTATCTATATCTGTCTGTCTATCTGCACATATGTCTGACTGCCCTATAGCTATCTGTGTATATCTGTCTGTCTGTCTTTCTGTCTGTTTCTCTCTCTCTGTCTGCCTACCTATCTGTCTGTCTGCCTGCCTGCCCCCCCCCCCCCTCTCTCTCTCTCTCTCTCTCTCTCTCTCTCTCTCTCTCTTTCTGTCTATCTGAATACGAAACACAGCAATTGCTGTCTACTTAAAAATTGTTTATTGACCAGGTTTTCCACCTAATAGAAGTTTCTTCAGGGTCATCAAAAGGGAGGAGAGCAGAAAATAATAAAACACAATAAAATGAATAGAATTTAAATTTCACTGGTAAAATGAAGAAGGTTGAAGCAAACTAACGACCATCAATCTTGTCGGCAGCAGCAGACGCACTGGGAAAACTCTCATATGTATGGGCAAACTCTCATAAAATGAATGGTGCAAACTCTCATAGAACGTATTGCACAAACTCTCATAGAATGCATGGTGGAAACTCCCGTTGAATGCATTGTACCAACTCTCATAGAACACATGGTGCAAACTCTCACACAACGCATGGTGCAAACTCTCACACAACGCATGGTGCGGTTCAGTTCAGTTCAGTGGTAATTTAATGTCTTTTCATCGCCAGATGATATTAGACACTATTTTTTTAAATCCACGCTTAACTTATCATCCACGTTAGTACTTCCAAACCCACATCTGATATATGCATATTTACATAAGTGACACATGGTGCAAACTCTCATAGAACGCATTGTGCATCTAATGGAATGTACGGTGCAAGCGCTCACAGAACGCATGGGGGTCCTTAAATAAAATCTGTGGAACACAAGGACAACAGGTTACTTTTCTTGCAAAGGTGGTCGTCTCTTATTTGCAGAGGGGTTTGACAAACAGAGCTAGTGGTGCGTGTCTCTTCATGTTTTATTTGAGATTTTGTGGCATAAACCATTTTCGTTTTCAGCCAGCTAACTTTTTTGTGCTTTCCTACCAACTTTGATGTTCCGGACGACTTGTGATGCGAGATGTTTGGAAGTCCAGCATTTGAGTAATCCTCATTGGTAGGACAACGGATGGATGGGTGCGTCTTGCCATTCTGATGATGATACTGTATGCACTTGATATGTAAACTGCACTGGCTTTCGCTGCAAAACTAATGGCAAAATGCATTGAATCACGTTTAATCCTAGTGCAGCCAGTTTCCAGGGTCAGTTGAAACAATGTTTGGAATGCCTTCAAGAGCAAAGATGAAGGCAGCCTTTAGATTTTGGTTTCGGTTTTGACCACCACGCCAATCAGAAATTATGACGACGACTTTTACAGCAACTGGAAGAGATTGAAGACAAAAGAACAAATTCGTAGTGAAGTCGACAGATCTTTTCCCCCATGCGTTTCGGTTTCTTAAACAGTGCAATGAATATAGACATTGTACACAGACCATTTCCTCTTGTGATACGACTGGCTGAATACACCAAGGTGTTGAAAAAACTGCCTGAAGGTCCGGTGGCACTACACGTTTTGTTGGGCCATTTGTTGTGCGTTTCCTTGTCTGTGACTCTTCATTTTCTTGCATTTTCTTTCGTTTCTGCATGCCTCCGGTACTGGGTTCTCACCTCGTATGTAACAAGCCCCTCTTTTTTTGCATAGTCTTATGTTAACTCTCTCCGCCCGCCAGTCTCGTTTTAGCTGTATGAAAGGAAAAGTTAATAGAACTGACGTAAAATCATCTCTCTGCTTTGGACGGGGCACAAGAAGCCGTCCTGGGCCTGTTACTCTGTACAAATGATTCGTTCTTGCGGCTGTCGGAGATGGATCCAGATGTTGCTGCTGGGTGCCCTTCCTATGGTTGTGTGATTGCATACATGGCAATGACCTGATGTGCTTCGTTACATGATTTTTTCTGTATTGTCCAGTGTCCGGCTGTTTGCGGGATATCGTCCCCGCCGATCTGCGCCATAAAAGTACTCATGTTGCATGTTGTTCATGGCATGATGGATGTAACTCTCTCCGAAATCAAGCATGGCAAAGAAGAACGTGTGCCATATTCGCATTCATTTACCCTGTTTAGTGGAGAACAATCTGGTAACATGGCCTCTTCTTGGGAGAAGGGCCGAGTCTGTCCCCAGGCTTGGTGGGATTTCATGTTGATCAACGTTTAAACACACATATTGTTTTTTGTGTATTATAAGTTGACAGTGTTTCAACGTTTTACACACACAGGTTGTTTTTGTGTATCACAAGATGGCAGTGTTTGACTTGTGTGGATTGATGAAGACTTATGTAAGTTTGTGCGCACTGGCATCCAGCCACTGAAACTAAAAAAAGTTTCGTTGGATATTGTAGCAGAACTTTTTCATTCGTGTTGCTCAGTATCATGCTTCTGTTTATTAGGCTTCTCCTTTCCTTCTTTCCATAGCGTTTTACTGATCCAAACTCGTATGCTTTCCCACCTTTTGTTGACCTTTTGCTCAGCGTGTGTGTGTGTGTGTGTGTGTGTGTGTGTGTGTGTGTGTGTGTGTGTGTGTGTGTGTGTGTGTGTGTGTGTGTGTGCGTGCGTGCGTGTGTGTGTGTATGTGTGTGTGTGTGTGTGTGTGTGTGTGTGTGTGTGTGTGTGTGTGTGTACACCCCAGGTACTTCGTAGCAAGAGTCTTGCAGTTCCAGTTCTACAAGGCGCTGTGTGACGCTGCGGGGCACGTTGGATCCCTTCACACTGTGATGTTTACCGCTCCAAAGAAGCAGGACGATTACTCGGGTACATGCTGGTTTTGTTGTTGCTTTGTTTCATTCAAGGTTCCTGATAGTCATTACACGTTCGGCTACTTGGATAATGTGCTTGATTTAAAGCTCTACTAAGCATAGTCGCTTTATCTTTTAACGAAATAACACGCTTTGTTACCTAAAGATTGGTATTCATTATCCTTGTCATAGTCATGCGCTTTTATCTTTTTAAACGAAATAACACGCTTTGTTACCTAAAGATTGGTATGCATTATCCTTGTCATAGTCATGATCCGTTGTGAAGCGGAGTTTTCCAAGCTTTCTTTCGATCATGTTCAGAGTTACAGACCTCTTTGATATATAAGACGATCTCTAGATTTTTTTTTCACTACTAGTGATAACTCTGATGGCATCATGAAGTTCCATAGTCCACAAGATGTATGGCAATGATGCGTTATGGAACATGGAGCTTCATAATACTACTATTGCAACGAGTATCATCTTTCGGTTGCGCGGTATCCATTATTGGATTATTCGTATGCATGAACAGAATCCATGTAGATGCTAAGATGATATCTCACATTTGATCTGTGTGCGCGAGTATGAAATGAACGGTGACTGAACATGACAGATCAAGTCGCGCATAGATTGTTTATAATCTGTGCTGCTTTTCGGTGTCACGAACAGTGTATTGAAGAGAGTGTATGTACTGGAATTAGGCATTCTGTCAGAAAGGTTCTGTCCGGTAGAGATACAAATCATAAACAATGTCTCATGCATCCAATCCAAAAAAAAAAAGAAAAACGGACAGAAACCTAGCTTTGGCAGCACAACATCTGTCTGTAATATAGAAATATAAATAGCTTTTTAAAGAGTTTTTTAGGCCACCAATTCCACAAAGTAGACACGCAAACCAATACAAATGTAAGCAATAAACAATGCACAGGGCTTAGAATTTTGGTTCGTAACCGACCTGAGGGCGAATACTGAAACTACCTCAGAAGATGCCGCACAGAAATCATTCTGGGGAAAACGTCTGTATTAGGTACATCGCTAGATGACATTAACAATGCATTTGGGTATCAAATATGTTTTTAAAAAACATATTCACACTAAAAAAGTTTTTTTTTTTTCCGCGTCGAATAACTCTGCAGAGAGAGCACTCTCAAGGGAAAAATAAAGCAAGGTAAGTGTTGAATACCGCGTCATAACGCGCAGACGAGCCACAAGCAAGGGGGTGTTTGGCCCCTTACATATTTTTGTTCACAGATTAGAATTGTGTTTGTTCCACGAGTGGACAGTTCTATCACGCCCAAGATCATATCTTGTATAGGTGGAGATCTTCACAAAATACTCAACTGCCAGCTCCTTCTTCAAAAGGATGTCAGGCGAATCACAATGCCCGACTGACGTGGAACAAAAACAAGCACTGAAGCCAGAACATTCTTCATTACAAAAGAAAACCATTCAGATCAGCGGCACCTGCATCTAGTGGCCGATCATCAAGAGATTTAATTAAGTCACAAAGCACGTCTAGTGCTGAAAAAAATTTCCTAGTTCTTACTTAGCCCTCTCATGACAACAGTAATTGCTTAGTTGTGGAGCTGGAGTGAGTAAACTGTCCCTCGGGAGGACGCAACCATGTCTGCCAAACGACTGTCGCAATGAATTTGACGATACCGATGACCCCGACAGAATTAAATCAAGACAGAGATGGGAATGCCGTGAGTTCACTAAGGGCGATCACTCGTGCTTGGTAGATGACTGAGCAGTCAGCTCTCGTTCTCCTATTTTGATTTTTTTTTAATGAGAATCCAAATGTGTGGCGGCGTTCCTTGCCAATTGGGACATCCTTGCATTTTGTGGGGACAGGTAGTATATCAGAAAACTACTTTTAATGGTAAAAGTACTGTTTTTCTTTTCTTTATGCCTGTTTCTGTCACATTTCTATGTTTGCGACTTGAATTGCTTTTTCCCCCTATTTCCACCCCTTCTCTTTCCTGTCTCAGTCGTTTGTTTCATGCCTTCCTCGTTTCATCATTTCCTGCATTCTTTCTTCTGTCTTATATCCGTTTGTACCTTTCCATTTTTTTTTTTTTTCCCTATCCAGTCTGTGCTCATTCTTTTTCCCCCCCCCAGCAACATGCTACAGCTGTCCAGTCTGTGCTCATTCTTTTTGCCCTGCCCAGCAACATGCTACAGCTGTCCAGTCTGTGCTCATTCTTTTTCCCCTGCCCAGCAACATGCTACAGCTGTGTCCAGTCTGTGCTCATTCTTTTTCCCCTGCCCAGCAACATGCTACAGCTGTCCAGTCTGTGCTCATTCTTTTTGCCCTGCCCAGCAACATGCTACAGCTGTCCAGTCTGTGCTCATTCTTTTTGCCCTCCCCAGCAGCAACATGCTACAGCTGTCCAGTCTGTGCTCATTCTTTTTTTCCCCTCCCCAGCAACATGCTACAGCTGTCCAGTCTGTGCTCATTCTTTTTCCCCTCCCCAGCAACATGCTACAGCTGTCCAGTCTGTGCTCATTCTTTTTGCCCTCCCCAGCAACATGCTACAGCTGTCCAGTCTGTGCTCATTCTTTTTTCCCTCCCCAGCAACATGCTACAGCTGGGCAAGTCCCAGCCCTGGCCCGAGGCCCTGGAGCAGGTCACGGGCACCAGACACATGGACGTGGGGCCGCTGCTGGAGTACTTCAGGCCGCTTCAGGATTGGCTGGAGGAGCAGAACGCCGGCCAGCCCGTGGCTGGAGTGAGGAGTGTCCCAGGGAGGATCTGACTACAGCCGCCCAGTGGCTGCGCGGCTACGACCAGCGGCTGGAGAAGGTCCAGGAGGAAAGCGCCTTCGCCATCTGGAACTACCAGTGCAACATCACGAATGAAACGTCGGCTGTGTCGGTAAGAAAGGCGGGGTTGTCTGTATCCTGTAGACTGAGGTGACGTTAGCTTGTGGGTAATAGGGTGAGAGGGGGGGGCGTGGTTTGAGGTTGGCTGGGTGAACGAGATATGACGTCAGCTTGTGGGTAAGAGGATGGGTTAGGGGTTGAGGCTGGCTGTGTGAGAGAGGTGTGACGTCAGTTTTGTTGGTAAGGCGAGTGAAGTGAAATGGTTCGCCTACTGGGATTACCACAGGAACATCACCAACGAGACTTTGGCGGCATTGGTAAGGGGTGGGAAAGTGAAGATGTGTATGGTTTGTGTGACTGGGGTGACATCGGCTGTGTCGGAAGGGGGGGGGGAGGAGGGGGGGGATTTGGAAAGGGCTGTGTGACTAAGATGTGTGAATGAGGGAGATGGGGGTGCAGGTGGTGCGTGTTTGAGTGAGGTGATGCCACTTGTGTCGGTAAAAAGGTATGCAGGCTGTACGAGGTGACGACAATCGTTTTGAGTATGAGGTTAGGGTGTAGGGTGGTTGTGTGACAGATGACATCAGGTGCGTCAGTAAGAGGGTTGGGATATTGGTGACTGTGCGACTGAGGTGATATCAAGGGAGCAAAACCTCTCACAAAGGGTCTTAGGCGCTTTAAAGGAAATGTAGCCACTAGGACCTCAGAGCATCGAGTATGCACTAAATACTCAGTCAGCTGAAGTTGCTTTGTAAACAGATCTTGAAAGCAGGAGTCTTGAGCTTGTTCACATGGTATTGCCATAGGGCACTGCATTGAGGCTTTGTCAGGCTGGTTGAATGCGCGTGCACATTGGTGTCGTAGCATTCTCTAGGGTAATACTGTGTTAAAGTGGCTCCTGGAGTCGGTGGGAATTTTTGATGCCCGTTTGGTGCCAAGTGGCTGTTTCCTAGGCAATTAGGAAGGGATGTGTGTAATTGCTGATGCGTGGAGGAATGTAGCGAAAGGAGAATTCAGTGTACTTGTGAACAAGGTGATGGAGGAGCAACGTGGACAAAGGCATGGCCCAAAGGGAAATCCTTTGTGTCCATCCCTATATAAACTGAGGGAGAACAACGTGACAGGGGAGGAGAAGAACACACGAGGGAAAGAAGAACGGAGGAGAGAGAGGAGAGGAGAGTGAGCAGGACAGAGTAGGGTTGAGAAAACACGTGGTCTGGGAGACAGAAGAGACAGCAAGGTCTTAGAGTAAAGACAAGCCGAAAGAGAAAAGACAGTTTGAAGCCCAGAGGTGGGTGACAAAGAAGAAGATTTCTATGACGAGTTCCCAGAGACGACCACGAAGACCCAGTCCCGAAACCTCGAGCCAGTCAACCAAGGGCGTCACGATTACCCAGTGCTGAAGAAAACTTGAAGTGACGTGTTCAAGAACTGTGGTGTGGTGTGAAAGTGGTTGTGTGTGTGTGTGGAAACCTGAGCGGGTAAGAAGCCATTGTATTATAATTTGGGATTAGGTTGTATTGATCTTTTATGTTTTGATTATTCCACTTTGTGTAACTGGATTTTTCATGTGTAATTATAAGTAGCATAGAAATTGTATTTCGTGTTTCTCAGTCATGTTAGGAAAGAAACAAATGCGTGACATCCCATTCCCAGAGAGAGGTGAATGCTTGGTGGGTGCACCAGTGCGCATATGCGTGTATGAGTGCAGAGATAAACTTGGTGTGTCAAGCCTGACTAATAATACATCAACTTAGTGCACTAAGCAACACCATCACGATTTCCCTCGTCCTGGACAGGTGACATCAGGTGTGCGTCAGTAAGAGGGTTGGGGTATTGGTGGTTGTGTGACTGAGGTGACATCAGATGCGTCGGTAAGAGGGTTGGGATATTGGTGACTGTGTGTCTGAGGTGACATCAGATGCGTCAGTAAGAGGGGGTATTGGTGACTGTGTGACTTAGGTGACATCAGATGCGTCAATAAGAGGGTTGGGGTATTGGTAACTGTGTGACTGAGGTGACGTCAGCACTGTTGGTAATAGTGTAAGCGAGCTGTGTGAGGTCATGTCAGTTACGTCCATAAGAGTGTTTGGGTGTAGGTGGGTGTGTGAGGTGCCGTCACATGTATCAGTAAGAGGGTTAGGATGCATGTGGTTGTGTGACTTAGCGAATTAGCTGTGTCATGAAGAGGGTTAGGGTGTAGAAGGCCAGGGTAGCACAATAGACAGAGTGCTGGACTCGTGATCCCGGCGGGTTGTTGGGTTCGAATCTCTGCCAGGCTGTTTCTGTACAGGGGGTTCTTTCAGACAGACATAATGGCGGTTCCGACCCCATACCCAGAAAAAGTCTGCCGAATGAGACAACAAACTGAGGTTTCGTTAAGAAAGGAAGCATGAAATCTTGCACGCAAATAAAAATTCCATCACCAATTTTCAGAAGAGAAGGCCAGTTTGGATATGTATGGGTGACATCTATACACACAGCTTGCATCCTCTATGGAAAGCATGACTGAAACACTGAGTGATCAATATTTGACTGAATGAAATTGGAAACGACTGAGTGAAGCGCCAGCAGGCAGGTTTTCAGTCGGTTCAACCCATGCAGGCAGTCCGTTGTGTTAACGAAAGTGTAGATTGAAAAGCACGTACAGTTTGGTGTGCAACCCAAGCAGAGGCACCGTATGGATACTCTAAAAATAAGTTTGATGATAGCTGAGCTGTGTAAGGTTATGTTGCTAAGAAGGTCAGGGTGTAGGTGTGTGTGTCAGTTGTGTCGGTGAGCTGGTTGGGATGTAGGTGGACCATGTGGCTGAAGTGATGTCAGCTGTGTCGTTAAGGTGGTTGGAGTATAGGTGGGCTGCATGAGTTGACGTTAGCTGTGTTAGTGAGGGGACTGGAGCGTAAGTGGGCTGTGTAACTGAGCTGGCGTCATTTGTCTTGGTAAGAGGGGTTGAGGTGTCAGCGGGCTATGTGGAGTGACGTCATCTGTACTAGGCTGGGATATAGGTAGTTTGTGTGGGGTGACGTCAGCTGTATTAGTAAGAAGGTAGGTGGGTTGTGTCGAGTGACGTCAGCTGTATTAGTAAGAAGGTTAGGGTTTAGGTGGGTTGTGTGGAGTGACGTGTCACTTGTATTTGTAAGAAGGTTGAGGTGCAGTTGGGTTGTGTGGAGTGACGTCAGCTGTATTAGTAAGAAAGTTGGGAGTTAGGTTGGTTGTGTGGAGTGACGTCAGCTGTGTTAGTAAGAAGGTGGAGGTTAGGGTTGTTGTGGAGTGACGGTCAGCTGTATTAGTAAGAAGGTTGGGGTTAGGTTGGTGTGTGTGGAGTGACGTCAGCTGTATTAGAAAGAAGGTTGGGGTTAGGTTGGTTGTGTGGAGTGACGTCAGTTGTATTAGTAAGAAGGTTGGGTTAGGTTGGTGTGTGTGGGGTGACGTCAGCTGTATTAGTAAGAAGGTTGGGGTTAGGTTGGTTGTGTGGAGTGACGTCAGCTGTATTAGTAAGAAGGTTCGGGTTTAGGTGGGTTGTGTGGAGTGACGTCAGCTGTATTAGTAAGAAGGTTGGGGTTTAGGTGGGTTGTGTGTGAATGACGTGTCACTTGTATTTGTAAAAAGGTTGAGGTGCAGATGGGTTGTGTGAGGTGAGGTAAGCTGTATTAGTAAGAAGGTTGGGGTTTAGGTGGGTTGAGTGGAGTGACGTGTCACTTGTATTAGTAAGAAGGTTGGGGTGTAGGTGGGTTGTGTGAGGTGACGTCAGTAGTATCAGTAAGAGCGTTCGGGTATAAATGGGTGAGTAAGGTGACGTCAGCTGTGTCGTAGGAGGGTTTACGTGAAGGTGGTCAGTGTGTCGTGGCGCCAGCTGAACCGGTGAAGGAACTGAGATACATGTAGGCTGTGAGATGTGAGATGACATCAGCTGTGTCAGTAAAAGGATTAGGGTGTAGGTGGGCTTTGTGAGATGACGTCAGCTGTGTGGGCTGTGTGAGATGACGTCAGCTGTGTCTGTATGCCGGGTTGGGAATGGATGGCTGTGTGACTGAAATGACATCTGGGATTGATAAGTGGGTAAGGCTGTAGGTGAGCTGTGTGATGTGTGATGTCTGCGGTGCTAGTTAGAGAGAGTGTACATGGCCGTGTGACTCAGCTGGCGTCTGTTGTGTCGGTAGAGGTTGGGGTGTAGATGGCTGTGTGATGGAGGTGACGTCAGCTGTGTTGGTAAGAGGGTTAGAGTGTACATGGTTGTGTGACTGAGCTGACGTCTGCTGTGTCGGAAATAGGAGTGGGGTGTAGAATTCATGGCTGTGAGTGAGGTGATGTCTGGTGCATTGGTAAGAGGGGTGGGCGAAGAGACCCAGATGACGTCTGCTGTATTGGTTGAGAAAGATAGGTAGTAGATGATTGTGTGACAACAGAGACGTCTGTTGCGTTGGCAGAGAGTTAGAGTGCAGATGGTTGTAACTGAGCCGATGTCAGCTGTGTCGATAAGACCATCAAGGTGTAGAAGCTATGACTGAGGTGACATCTGCTGTGACAATAGGAGGGTTAGGATGTAGATGGCTGCGTAACTGAAGTGAAGACTACTGTGTAAAGGTAAGAGGATTATAGTGTAGAGGAGTACGTGACTTTGGTGATGTCTGCAGCATTGGTAAGAAGGTTGGGGTATAAGTAGATGTGTGACTGAATTCATGTCTGCGATGTCATTGACGGAAAAGGGAATGGGCTTTCCAACTGCCTGGACGCCATCTCTTTTTAAACTGTCAGTCTCTCTCTTTCTTTGTCTCATCAGACAGCCGTAAAGAAGAAACAGTTTCGTGCCGTTTGCATGCAGGCCACTCCTTATACACCCATTCTTATCTTTTAAAACGTGAAGAAGCTCCGTGGTGCATTTCATGTCAAGTACCACTCACAATTAGATGTATTATTTTATTTAGAGTGTTGCGATTTGGGATGATGTGAGTCGCAAGCATTTTCACAGCTGACTCCAAGAAAACTTTGCTCAGAGATGCCCCACCCAATGCGATCTTTGAAATTCTGAAAGAGATCAACATTTTTCATCTGATCTAGGATTTTATGGAAGAAAGATATTTAACAAAATTTCTGCTGTGTTATTAGAAGGTGTATTTTAAAGAGTTGTGGGAAGGAGTGTTTTTTAATGACCTTGTGAGCTGACTTCAAGACTGTTACAGCTTTGATATGGCCAGTTCGGGTCGGCTGAGCTATAAGGAACATTACCTTACCTTATCTTGAGACCAAGGAGACAATATGGTTCATATCGAGCGTTAAATCTGTAAGCATTAAACAGCTTTGTATTGAGTGTCAGGATAGGAACATATCGGAGAAAAACACAGTTTACTGCGGATTCCATGAAGTCCTTGCTTCAGAATTCATTGAGATTTTTTTTTTCATATGTTATAAGGAAGTTAGTATATTTTATTTGATACTACTTAAAAAAACGGTTGGCGACATACTTTGTTTCAAATTTGGTCTTTGTTGTTATTGTTTCATCGTGTGACTTAGTTTGAGTTTTTAGTCTTGGCATTTCAAATTACGTTTAGTTGCGTTCTTCATTTGCTTGGGTATTAAGGTGGCATATCTGGTCTGCAAGGTTGGAAGCATTTTTGACTTGTCATCCTCTCTCTCTCTCTCTCTCTCTCTCTCTCTCTCTCTCTCTCTCTCTCTCTCTCTCTCTCGCCCTGTTTTTATTTGACAGGTCCAGGCCTCCGTTGAACAAGCCAAGTTCGAGAAGGAAGAAGCGAAGAAGGCGGAACAGTTCCAGTGGCGAGATCTGTCTGACGTCACCATTCGCCGCACAGTTTCAGCTACTGACCAACATCGGCCCCAGTGCCATGGAAAATCCTGCCGACTATGAGAGGGTGGGTTCCTTTGGACCTGAAAATGAATGAAGGTCATGCGTCTTGACTTTGACATAGGCGATGTGTGACCTGCGCGTGCCGGTCAGACTTTGGGAGTTTAGTGTTAATTACTCTCAAGAAGCGTCCACCTGACGAGCAATACCAGACATTTTTTCTCACAAATACGTGAATATTTACTAACCGTTTTTCAATATTTACACACTCTCACTACAACCGAACAATTTATCCAGCATACAATTAAAATAAGACTAAAGGACTCATCATTATTGGTTATAATAAACGAAAAAATAGTGTGGTCACAATCCGTCGCTGTTACTTTCACCAAGAGCAAAAAATGGCCATCGTATATAAAAATTTTACCGTGTGACATAACAGTCCAACACACAAAAATAAATGAAGGTCAACGGGAGAGCTCACACGCACAGCTCCAATTAATCCAGTTCTCTGAACCCTTTCTGTCCACACTTATAACACCACCTCAGTGTCCGCACATCGAGGGATACCTAGAGGAAATCTTTTCCCTAGACATTCATACACTGTCTTCCTCAGACAGCCCGGGGGATGCTTCCCGACGTTCCTAACTCGTTAGTGATGCTCGCTGCTTCCATTGAACACAAAGAGATACTCCTGAGGAGAGCCCGAAACCTAGCTCCGCTCACAGACCTTGAGTTTCCTTGCTCGGAGTCCTTGGGCCTTGAATTGTCGTGGAGCCATGAGTTTCCTCGCCTAAGATTGGCGTGGAGTCTCTCTTGCAGGATGTTCACCCGTCGCGCAGGGGCAGCTACTGGTGACGCTTCGTTGCAACAGCTGAGGATGGTCCAAGCGAGGGGAGCTTCGCACGCAGGTCTGAATGGACGATCGTGGCTGTTAAAAAACCATCATAATTCATTCTGTCCTTTTTCCGTGTATCTTACCATACCAGATTAACATGGAGAACCTTACATTATTTTTCAGAAGATGCGACTGGAAGAAAAAAAAATAAGCTGGTCGGTTTTTTAACCATCTTTCTGACTTTGTATAAATGTTTCACCGCAACTAAACGGATCAGTTCACGAAATTATTTCGAAACCAAGCGTGAAAATGATGTTTTTCTCTCAAGGCCCCTCTAACTAGTGAACAACGTATCTTAACCTGGTGTCTTGAGCGCAGTGATGACCGTGAAGGTCTGGATCACCTTTCCGCAACGGCTTTGCCAAGACAGTAGAGTTCATATGCGGATTCCCAATATGTGCTCGATGAACGTTCTTCGAAGGGATTGAACAAGAGAACTGATGTGTTCTTGAACGGTCTTCGAAAGGGATTGAACAGGAGAACTGATTTGTTCCTTTCATGTTATGATTTTGGTAAACGTCTGACAAATTGAGAGAGGTGCTTTTCTCAAAACACAAAAAAACTTGGGGCTGTATTTTTTTATACCTGACACTCTTCGTGACTGTGAAGCTGACCGCTAAATTCCACATGCCCATCAAGCTCACAGATTTAACACCACGTGACTGCTTTGCTGACAGATACATTCCCCATGACTATGGAGATGACAGACAAATTCCATGTGATTGTTAAGCTGACAGATGAACTCACATGAGTACTAACCAAACACCTAAAGTCCACACGATTGTCAAGTGGACAGATTAACTCTACATGACTATCAAGCTGACAGATAAACACATGTTTATCAAGCAGACAGATTAACTCAACATGACTATCAAGCTGACAGATAAACACACGTTTATAAACCAGCCGCCGTGGCGAAGTGGTTAGCGTCGCGGACTCCAGGCTGGGAGGTCGCGGGTTCGATTCCCATCAGAGTCATGTGGGATTTTTCTGCCCCGACCGGCTTCTACCCAGAGTTGAGTTTGCTGCGGACTCAGTTGGGAAGACTGGGACCACACAGTTGAGTTTGGTTTAAACAAATTTTATTTGTCAAGAACCATTTTGCAGCAAAATCATCAAATCATGGAGTACAACAAGCATAGGCTTATAAAACGTACTCTTACAAAGAAAATATACATGCAAGTGGCTGCGTCGGAAAGTTATCAAAATGGAATTGGAAAGGAGGAAAATCAACAGACACAAACAAAAACAAACAACAACACAAGGACAAGCGAACAAACAAAAACGTTTAACACACAAAGTACACTCAAACTACAGCACAATAATGAAATAACCCACCCATGCCCGAACCACGCCATGCCACTTCGATCAATAGTATTCCATACCAGGTAGAAGACGGGAAGGTAAATGTGGTAAGCCGAATAAATTTAGTATAGTGCAAATCTGTAAGAAAGTTTAACAAAATTTCCAACCGTAGTAAATATCTCAGTATTTGTGTCCACATCCAGGTCAAGGTTACCAAACAATAATGTTGAGATGTCGTGTTTAACTGTATCATGTAAAGTTCCTATTGTCAGAGCACGGGCCTGTAGATGGAGTGGACAATTAATTAAGAAATGGGCTGCATCCTCAACTGCCGTGCCACAGTCACAGGAAGGGTTGTTTCTAAGATGCCGTTTGAAAAGATCGTTGTTTAAGTCACTCATTTCTAATCTCAACTTACACAAAATTATTTCTGACGTCCTATCGGATAAGTAGTAACATCTAGGCACGATACTATCGGTACTGCTGAGGAAACGCTTGAAAAAACTGAGAGAATTAGATACTTTAATATTGTCAGGGAGGTCATTCCAAAGAGCAGTAGATGAAGGAAAGAAGGAAGATTTGTATATATCTAATCTACACTTTGGCATCTGCCTCTCCAGGGGGCGCCTGAGGTGATAAGGGTTGACAGAGGATATAAGATGGGGAAGTCGGTTAGACAGGGTAAACAGGAACAATACCGTTGACCATTTTGTAGTACAGAATGATTTTATGACGTCGTCGTCTCTCTTTTAATGATGTAAAACCGGATTCCTTGTATAATTTTTGGTGGCTAGTCCCTCGGACCGAGCCGACTATAGTTCTAATCGCATCCAGATGCACATTTTCTAAATCTTCAGCCTGTTTGTTTGTACAATTATCCCACACGACATCCGAAAAATCGAAGTGGGGCAAAATAAACGACTTGTACATTATTTCGAGTGATTTCCGACTAAGACGGTATTTAAATGAACGGAGGACAGGCAACAAGAACACGACATTTTGACAACATGGATTTGATGTGGCGATCCCATTTACAATTATTTTGAATGATAACTCCTAGGTGTTTGTGGAATTCTGTATCATGTAATGTCACGTTATTAAACCTCAGAGGTTCAATTTGTGGCTCCGCATGGTTAGAAATTGTCAATAATTCAGTTTTAGACTGGTTAAATGTTATTTTCCATTTGAGAGCCCAAGTATTGATTTTTTCAAGATCTGAGTTTAGGATTTCTGTTCTAAGATGAGTATTTTCAAGGCCTAAATATATACTGGTATCATCAGCAAATAACTTTACCACAGATCCAATGTCGTGAACAATATCATTTATATAAATAAGAAAAATAACATTGGTCCAAGAATAGAACCTTGGGGGACGCCAGCCGATATCGGGAGGTACGGCGATTTACTTCCCTTTAAAACTACTGCCTGTGTACGATTTGTCAAATAGTCAGCAACCAATCAAGCAACTGTCCTCTAACACCCAAGGCAGAAGTTTTATATAGTATCCACGGTGCCATACCTTATCAAAGGCCTTAGATACGTCAAAAAAAAAATCACCTGTGCGGTTGTTTTTGAGTCAAGAAATTTGCAAAAATCATCATATATACACAAAAGTTGAAAAACAGTTGAGTCTTTTGGAATGAACCCCGACTGGGCATCTGATAAAAGATTATTGCCTAAAAGATGTTTAAACACATGTTGCTGAACACATTTTTCTAAGATTTTACCGATACAGCTCAATAATGAAATAGGACGGTAGTTGTCGCATTTATGTTTGTCTCCTTTTTTAAATATGGGGGTTACATGAGCCAGTTTCCATATTAAGGGAAATTTGCCTTCTGTTAATGAGCGATTAAATAGATATGCTAATGGTTCACAAATGACGTCCGCAGCAGCAATAAAATTCTATTGTGTACCAAGTCTGGTCCGACAGCTTTTCTACTATCAAGACCTTTCAGAATTTCTAGAACAACATCTTTAGTAATAACTAACTGACTAATCAAACCGCAATATTCATTTATCCTAGGTATATCTTCATCATCGTTGTCGACCGAACATTGCGCGGCAAAGTATTTATTAAGGGCAGTAGCCTTATATCTTTTGGAGTGTAATAGATCAAGTCGTTATCTTCGATAGGAGGGATTTCGTCCTGGCATGCCTTTGTTACGAATGAATGTTTTAACTAGTTTCCACCAGTCCTTGGTACCAAAGCAATTTGGAGAGGAGATTCTGTTATCTAATTCTAATACATACTCTGCCTTCCTCAGTCTAATAGTATGTGTACGCTCATTTCGAGTACGACGAAAGAAAGCCCAAGCCCAGTCAGAATTTAATGATTTAGCCAATTTATGGATACTATTTTTTCTTTTGATCATTTTTTTAATTTCAGTCGTAATCCATGGCGCATCGCGTTCATCAATTGTAACTTCTTTGACTGGCATACATAGTTTTGCAACATACACAAGCAGATCAGAAAACTTCTCGGCAGCATCATCAATAGATTCCAAGGTTAAAATGGAGTCCCAGTCAGTATTAGATAATTCTGCAATTAGTTTCTGAGCAATTAGCTTAGCATAATTAAACACTGTACGTTTGTAGGAGGTGTTAAATCTGCGGTGGTTTTTCAAGACAACGTACGGAGCACAATGATCACTACAGACAGGTGACAGTACGTACGTCTGAACCTTGAA
>JADBJO010000267.1:612500-615000 GCA_016801955.1 Conus betulinus | reverse complement strand
AGTTTCGATGTCCTCTCTATGTCTGTGGCCTTGGTTTGGTTCCGTCGAAATTACAGGTATCGGCGAGTCCATGGGGGCTGTCGTTGGATGGACGTGGTGCGCCCTCCGGAGGGAGAGCTCACTCACGCCGGCTCCGCGACTAAGCAATTATTGTCGTCAGTAGGGGGCTTAGTAGGTGGTGTCCTGCGTATGTTATGTTAGATCAGGACTGGCGCCACTGAACACCACCGAAGTGACTCGGCAGCAGCGCAGTGCCTCCTCCGGTGGGTTGCCTCTTGACGACTGCTCCCTGTGGATTGCCGGTGCCGGGGCTACGGCGGAGCTGACCGGAATGTGGCTGTGGACGGGGTGTCAGAATGAGCGGCGTGGGTGCATTGTCTCTGAGGGTGGCGCAGAGGTTGGGACAGAAAAAAAAGTCATGTTTATCAAGCGGACAGATTAACTCTACATGACTATCAAGCTGACAGATAAACACATGTTTATTAAGCGGACAGATTAACTCTATATGACTATAAAGCTGATAGATAAACACATGTTTATCAAGCGGACAGATTAACTTTATATGACTATTAAGCTGACAGACAAACTCATGTTTGTCAAGTGGACAGATTAACTCTACCTGACTATCACGCTGACAGATAAATATATGTTTATCAAGCGGACAGATTAACTCTACATGACTATCAAGCTGATGTATAAACACATGTTTATCAAGCGGACAGATTAACTTTATATGACTATCAAGCTGACAGACAAACTCATGTTTATCAAGTGGACAGATTAACTCAACATGACTATCAAGCTGACGGCCAAAACTCCACGTGACTCATGTTGACAGATAACTCTACCTGCCGGTCAGTCTGACAAAACATTGCTCATGGCTGTCAGTCTGACACATGAATTCTACATGACTATCAAGCCACTAGATAAACTTAACATGGCTATACTAGATAAACTTAACATGGCTATCAAACTGGCACTTAAACTCTTCATGACTACTAAGCACACAAATTTAACTCCACATGATTATATAGAAGACGGGGTTTATTCCGAGCGATTATGAAGGTGACGAGTTGAACCCATGTGTCTGTGTTCTGGTTGCTTATAGCTGCGAAGGTGACATGTTTAGAGCTGCAGGCGAGTATGAAACTGACGGATTTAGCTGCACGTGAAACGAAATTGACGGGATAAAATCCACGTGATGTGCAGCTGACAGATTTGACTCCATATGACTCGAAACTGATCATCTAGCAGCACATGATCATGAAGCAGCCGCTTCTGGCTCCACTTGAGTGTGAGATTGTCAACTTCACCTGCATCTGTCAATGAACTTCGCAGATCTGGTTGCGTGGCGCTGTTTAGCTGTAGCTGTAGATTAACTTCATGTGCCTATGAAGCTGCCAGATTTAAACACCATATGATTTTGAAGCTGCAAGATTTAACTCCACATGATTTTGAAGCTGCCAGATTTAACTCCATTTGATTTTGAAGCTGCCAGATTTAACTCCAAATGATTCTGAAGCTGCCAGATTTAGCTCCACGTCATAATGAAGCTGACAGATGCAGTAGTATGTGATAATGCCAACGTCATAATGACGCAGACAGGTTTCATACCACTTGACAGTGAAGCTGATGATTTCGACTCCGCTTGATTGTGAAGCTGACAGGTTAAGCTGCAAGTGACAATGAAGGAATCCGATTTTGTGGTAGGTTAGTATGGAGCGTGCAGGGGGACTGTTAATGACTGTGAAGCTGACAAATTTAGCTGCACTTGATTACACAGGTGATACACGTAGCTTGAGGTGACTGGGGAGCTAACAAATAAAGGTCCACAGGATTATGCAGTTGACAGATGTAGCTGCATACAACGGTGAAGTTGACAGATTTGGCAGCACGTGGTTATGAAACTGACAGGCACACGGCGTCACGTTTTGTGCGGAACTGACAAATTAAGCTGTACATAACTGTACATAAGCTGTCTGTAGCTGTATATAACTGTATGTAAGCTGTCTGTAGCTGTACATAAGCTGTCTGAAGCTGTACAAAAATGTACATAAGCTTCTGTAGCTGTACATAACTGTATATAAGCTGTCTGTAGCTGTACATAACTGTATATAAGCTGTCTGTAGCTGTACGTAACTGTATATAAGCTGTCTGTAGCTGTATATAACTGTATAATAGCTGTCTGTAGCTGTACATAACTGTATATAAGCTGTCTGTAGCTGTACGTAACTATATAAGCTATCTGTAGCTGTACGTAACTGTATATTAGCTGTCTGTAGCTGTACATAACTGTATATAAGCTGTCTGTAGCTGTACACAACTGTATATAAGCTGTCTGTAGTTGTACATAGCTGTTTATAAGCTGTCTGTACTGCATATAACTGTATATATTCCTGTCTGTAGCTGTGCATAACCGTATGTACCGTACGTAACTGTATGTAGCTGTACCTAACTGTATGTAATCTGTATGAAGCTGTACATAACTGTGTGTAGCTGT
>JADBJO010000267.1:557500-610000 GCA_016801955.1 Conus betulinus | reverse complement strand
CTTCATCAAGTTTTGTAACTCCTGATCAGTATAAACGAAGAACACTTGTAAACTAAAGCATGATATGACATTCTGTTTTATCTTAGATTCTTCACATATGTGTAAGGGATTTAGATTATTGGAATTACTCGCACAATAAAACTCCCTGTATCTTTAAAACAAATTATACAATTGGATTATAACAGACTTTGTATTAATACTGCACTTGAGAAAAAAAAAAACGTGACGATGTAGGTCTGCCATTGGAAACAGTTTCTGATTTTAAGAGACACTTCTTTGATGAACAGACTTGACGAAAATCATGGCGACGTCACGTGACTACGATCAACTGCTGAGGGTGTGGGAGGGGTGGAGGAACGTCACAGGTCATCGGATGAGAACTCTGTACCAGGAGTTCGTGGCCCTCAGCAACAAAGGAGTCCAGCCGCTAGGTAGCAAGTTCTTTACAGATCTTGAGAATAACTCTTAGCGAGTCCGCCAAAAACAAGGAAAACAAGTTACAAGACAAACCACGACGGTTTCGACCACTTAGTTCTTCTTCAGGCAAGACAAAACATGACGCGCTTCGACCTCATAGGTCTTCTTCAGGCAAGATCTTGTTTATCTTTCCTGAAGAAGACCTAAGAGATCGAAACGTGTCGTGTTATGTCTTGTAACTTGTTTGTCCTTGTTTTGGGGGGACTCACGAAGAATTATTCTTAAAATGTGTTTCAATTTCCGCCTGCAGTCACCACACTTTGAAACTAGGGTCTTTACAGCCCAACTGGAGTCCAACTGATGGATAGGCTGCTGTCCCTAATAAAGAACCCGTTGGCAGTCTCCGTCCAAGACTTGATGGAATGGGTATGGAACTGTAAAGAACGAATCAGTCTGTGTGTGTGTTGTGTGACAATCGCAAGAGAGGGCTATGCACCAGGTGAACCATTTGTTAAAACATAACACAAATTTTTAGAATTGCATTGCAAGCCTCACTTAAAACAGATACAGGTGGTAAAGGCAACATGAAATTTGCAAACACGTGGAGTTGCTCACAGTGAAACGAACCAAGGAAATACGTAAGCAATCATCAGTTATCGTACACATAAGTTTTTCCTCATAGATTTACGAGTTTATCAAGATGGAACTTGAGAGTATCGTGTGAATTATCTCATAATGTGAGATCCCTGAACGAAAGCAGTTTTCAGCTGTTTCATTTTTTGTGTGCAGTGCCTCTCGTAATGAGATCACTTATGACATGATTACGTGGCTAGTATTGTCTATCACTATGGTTACTTGTATAATAAAAGTTTATTATTTGCCGTTATTTCATATTCAGAAGCACACAGAGGTGAACAGTTGGGGTGTAATCGTTTTGCGGTCTTACGCTTGTCTTTAAAATAAGCACCAAATCTTGATGTAGAAAACATGAGTGCTACGTATGTTAGCCGTGGTCATGACGATGCAGCTCTGTCACCTTTCCCCCATTTCTGTCTGTCTGAATACGGCCTTAGTTTCGACAAGGCTTAATTTTGCCCGTTCTTGTATGTAGTCTGTCCAGTTCTTTCTCTGTCTCACTCCTTGTCTCCTTTCCTTCATAATACCTATAACATAAAACGTTAAGGAGAGAGCTATATGGCAGAAGTTGTAGCTGTTCACACAAGAGTAGACAGAGACACTTGCTGTCAGTGATCAAAGAAGACATTTCCTTGTTCGTCTCCTTGTTTGTTCTGTGTGCTCTGTGTTGTCATTTCTGCCAGACGATTTGGTGTCGTAAGGAGCATTGGTCTGGAGTACGGGGGTGTGTCTATTTCATCATGGGAGCAAGAGCTACCCTACCTGTTTGTTTCCTATTCTTTTCTTTTTGCCTGATTGTATCACTGTAGATTAAGACACAGGCTGCTTGTGATAGGGAGCAACACGTGCAAATCCATTAACAGACAGCATAGTTTAGTCAGGTGAGTTTTCGGTCTTGTGCATTTTCCATGGGAAAAAAAAACTCAACCTTACTCTTAAGTCTGTTGCAGACGTTTTGCATTCGATCGTTCTGTGATGCAGAGAAGGTTCCACCACATGTTATGTTTATCTGATAATAACTCTTAGAGCAAAAGGCCAGACTGACAAGGATGTCTTTTTAAGTCAGCAAACACATGGCAGATGTTTTGCCGGTGACTTTTTTGTGTGGAGAACATGCTTATTAAAAATCTGCTCTATTGTGTTTCTGCACTACTGCGTACTTGTTCTTGTGCTGTTTTTGGCCTGTGAAAAAACACCCCATACAATGACTTCAAGCTTTACGTTGCTCGGATAACAAAGAAAGCTGATAGTGCCATACTTATGCAACTGGTGAAGCTTTCCTTTGGGAATGCTAATACTAGAGGCAAGATATAGTGTGGTAAGCCACTGTCCCAAAGTCTTGTGGCAGATTTTGCATAAGAAATCAATGCTGAGTTCTGACTTTTCTTTCAGATTTCTGCTTGTGTTTTGCTTATGCCAGCGTTTTGTTTCAGCGCTCATAGATAGTACTCAAGAAGGAATGAAAGTTATCAAACACACTTGCCACTTGCCTTCGTTTTCGATCACTATCTACAGCGTAGACATTTTGTAATACGTGACACAAATAAGAGCTCAGTCCTAATGATGACAATGTGGTGGCAGGTTACGCCGACACAGGGGAATACTGGAGGTCGTTCTACGAGTCTCCGACTTTCCAGAAGGATTTGGAGACACTGCTGGATCAGCTGAACCCCCTGTATGAACAGCTGCACGCCTACGTCCGTCGGAAATTGATGGAGGTGTATGGGGAGGACAAATTCCCCGAAACTGGACATATCCCGGCCCATCTGTTAGGTACGTACCCATAGGTATGTGTGTGTGCTCCCTTAGACTGAAAGTGTCCCGTCTGTCTGTTGCGTATATGCCTGTGTTCCCAGAGAGTTTTACCTCCCTCAGCAACAGTCACCCTGCCCATTTGATAGCTACGTGTGTGTGTATGTGTGTGTGTGTGTGTGTGTGTGTGTGTGTGTGTGTGTGTGTGTGTTTTCCATGAGACTGAATGTGGCCGTACCCATCTGTTAGCTACGTACCCATAGGTATGTGTGTGTTCCTTGAGACTGAATGAGTCCATACCGACTTTTATGCTCGTGTGTGTATTCCCTGAGACTTAATATGTCTCTGCCCATCCCTTAGCTACGTGTGTGTGCTCCCCGAGTGTGAATGTGTCCGTACCCATCTGTTAGGTACGTGTGTGTGTTCCCTGAGACTGAATGTGTCCGTATCCATCTGTTAGGTACTTGTGTGTGTGTTCCCTGAGACTGAATGTGTCTGTAGCCATCTGCTAGGTACTTGTGTGTATGTTCCCTGAGACTGAATGTGTCCGTACTCATCTGTTGGATACAGGTATGTGTTCCGTGAGACTGAATATATCCGCACTCATCAGTTAGGTACGTCTGTACGTTCACTGAGGTTCAGTGTGTCCCTGCCAAACTATAAGCTACATGTGTATATTTCCCTAAGACCGAATTTATCCCTGCCCATTTGTTGGGTACGTGCGTGTGGTGTATCCCTGCCAATCAGTTTGGTACACACGTATACTCCATAAGACTAAATATACCCTGCCCATTTGTTGGCTGATTACAGATGATTCCTGAGACTAAAACGCGCTTTTTACTAGCAGCTGCTATCACTGCGATGTGTATCATAGAGCACTTAATGTCACTGAATTGAAGCATATAAAGACAGAGAAGCCAGACGTTTTTGCTTTCGTCTAAAGTATAGGCAGACAGGGTTTGTCTGCAAATATTGAGTTGCATAGATGGAGTATTGTCATGTCAGAAAAAAAAAAAACAGGTGCGGTGGGGGGAGAGAGAAAAAGTTACGGCATACAATTTTGAAATTTTGAATGAAAGTATTCAACTGATAATAAGCATGTGAATAGAATGAAGGAATGCTCTCTATACGCATACATACTTTCAAAGTAAGTCTGACGCGTGAGTTATGAACTTTTTGTAACTTACTGATCAAATACAATAAGACCTGTCCAAGTAAAATCTGGATTCACAAAAGAACACGCGAGGGATTGGGCAGCTTTAGTAGCTAGTAGGTGATGAATTGAAATGATGCATATATATGAGAGTTAACATCATATTGTGAGCTTGTAAGTGTTTTCTACAGCTGCTATATTGTCCCGTGAGTCTATACAATACATTAATGTTAGAGCAGACAGAATGTATTTTGAGCTCGTGGATGTATGAAAAATACTTGAATATTAGAAGAGTCAGCTATCTACAGCTTGTGGGTTCATGGTCTTTTTTTGTCAAAACTTATATACGTTAACGTGTTAGTTATTTCTGGTTTTGTTCCTTCAGTCATTGGCACCCGACATGAGCCATCATTCCGGTAACTGAATAGGTTTTACTAGATAGACATAATCGAAATTTAGCAATTCAGGCTCGGTCAAACGCGACTTTTGGTAATGTGAACCACTCTAGCAGACGTGTCGTGTCACACATCGTGAACTGTCAGTTCAGAAGCTTCTTATCTGAGCTGTTGATTGTTTTCCTCTGCTCAAGACGACCTTCAATAAAGGTGTATTCTAAATATTCCTGTCTTTTGTGCCGGTCTTGCCCATTGACAGACAAACGGACACATTTCCATCGTCACGGATCCGGTAACACATTTCCGACTGTACCCTCTGGTGTCGGCAAAATCACCTACCGTCCCTTGATTGTTACTAAGGCGATGTTACTTTCGATTGTAACAGCACTGGTATTGATAGCCTGGTCATAAACGTCTTCTTGGAATAATCTACGCAATCAACACTCATTCTGCTGTAGTATGTTTCTGGTTCCGTTTATGCTGACTTTCAAAAGTTAGTTGCATTTTCAGTGCTTGGAGTACAAAACTGTGGTTTCGTTTGTAAATTTTCAAGTGGTAGGCGATGTGTGTTTGCCAAAGTAAGCTTCTCTTAAGCTCTCTCTTTCTTTCCAGTACTTGTCAGCACCTCTTTCTTTCCCCAGCCAGTAGCTTCCACTCCAGCCTCTTCCTTACCACCCAGGTCACTACTCTGGTTGTTTGCTGCCCGTGCTTCCCTCTTTACCCCTACTCCGTTTTGGGGTCAGCATTTTGTGTGAGTGAGGAAGAATGGGACACATTTTGCTTTTCAGTATAAGTGTTTGTGACAAGTTTGAATGTTTCACGTTCTGACAGTGAAGCTGTTGTAGAGAGCATAGTTTGTGATATTTCCCTTCCCAGGAGAAAGATTACATTTTTTGTTCTAAGGTCGAGAATGATCGGATGTTGTTGGTAACACTTTACCGCCATAAAAAAATATAGGCAAAAGTTCTCGTCCCTTTTCTTAATGTGTTACGTTGTTTGGAATACTAGATTGGAGATCAATGTTCTTTCTGATTTGAGCGAGACGTTTGCATACACTTTTCCTCCATTTCTTCTTGTTCCACATTTCGTCAAATAAGGTGGTTTGTCGACCTCGAAACATGAGAGTGGCAGTGAAGTTCTGTTGGCCAGAGTCACAAATTAGCCTGATTGTTCAGCTCCTCGTGCAGATTCTTTGGGTTGCCCAGGTCATCATGACCTTGTATCCAGGTCAAGGACATGGTGGCTGAATTAAACCCACTGATATAAAACCAACATGCCTTTCCT
This sequence comes from Conus betulinus, assembly GCA_016801955.1. Classification (NCBI taxonomy): domain Eukaryota; kingdom Metazoa; phylum Mollusca; class Gastropoda; order Neogastropoda; family Conidae; genus Conus; species Conus betulinus. The sequence continues at coordinate 604,363 of JADBJO010000267.1, read as the reverse complement.
CAAGAAACCCCCAGCCACTCGTTCCACTTCGTGAGTTTTTGTCTGAATAAAATGTTTTAAAAGTTCAAAGCCTTTTCATCTCAAAAACCTGCAACTCTAAATGGACAGTCCTTGTCTATATGTGTCACCATCTGTCTCTGGATTTTCATTCTTCCAAACTTGAAGACATAGCTCATTTTCTGGAGAACCCTTTCGTTTCAGGCTGTAAGCCCACGACAATCATTCATACAGCTTTTGTCTATGACTTTGCTGTTGGTTCCCATTCCTTGGATATTAGTGTCTAAGCCTTGTTGACTGTCCGATAACCTTTATCCTACAGGAAGGCTGAACTCTTTTTTCTTCAAAGTGGAATTAGTCTGCTGTGTTACTGTATCCAGACACTTCCTCTTCTCAGCGCTTAGAGTTCTGCTCTTTAGCTTCCCTCGGGTTGAAAACAAGTTTTCTCCTCTCTATAGAGACTGCAAGTTGTGTAAGTGAGATCTATGTCTAGCCCATGAATATTTTCTTGCTCCATTAGAACATAGCGGAGTCAGTTCATTTTCACACGTGTCCATCTTTCAGAGCTAAAAATCATGTTTCGCACCAACCTGCTCTTAAGTTTAGATTTCTTCCTCATAATTCTTCAGGTTCTCCTCTTTCATTGCCCTGTGAGGGGGTTGAGAATTTACCTGAAGTACACAGGGTCCCCCAAGTTCATACCAGTTTATCTTACACCCTTGGAACCGGTCTTGTTTCCAAAGACTGTTAGTACATTGATTATCTTAGTTCTCCATGACTTGGGCCTTGTAGAGCACTGCAATCCTCCAAGACTGGAATCTCCTAGTTATAGATACATATTCGTTCCATAAGCTTGGCTCTCTGACGCTGTGTGGCCTAAAGAAACAGTCTGATCTCTGTTGTTTGGCCATCGACCTCAGCTTCTGTCATTTCAGTGTCAGAATTGGCTTCCTGGCCTCCAGGTCCTGGATACTTCGCGTGCGCAGTTCGTGGCCCATCACAGTACAGTTTCTCAGGTTGGCTCTGAATCAAACCGATCCTTTGTCTCATTATCCAGTTTTGAGTTTAGTCGTCTTTATCTAGACACTACCACTCATGTTTGTCTCTTTCTTCTCTTGTAGTTTGCTTGGAAGCATTGTGTTAAGAGCTACAAGTTTTCTGTGCTCTGCAGGAAAGGTATAGGTACTCTGTCTGGGGCTTCCAGTTTACATTCAACACTGGAGGCCTGTCCAGTTCCTCCCGTAAGGCAGATGAAGGGTTTACCTTGTGATTGATCTACACACAACTGCTTCTGCAACACATGGGAGTGTCTTAAAGAGGTTCCCGATATTCTGAGTCAGGTTGTCATTTTTTCATATTGTTTGGTTCTGTATGCTCCTTGCGTACCAGTGGCTGATCCGACGCCTCTGGTAGAATAGCTTATTATCTGAAATCGTATTTGACTGATCCTTATATTGTCTGTCATTAGCGTCAAACCTATCCCGACACTGGGTCATTGGTAGCAATGAGTCCTGTTGCATAACCTGAATAGTTAAGAGAGAAATGTCCTTTGCTCCAGGGAACATGTGGGCCCAGAGCTGGCAAAACATCTTCGACATTGTGCAGCCCTACACTAACCGTCCAGCCATTGATGTGACTGCTGCCATGCAACGAAAGGTAATAATATGTAACACAACAACCGGTAGCGAAATGTAATCACAGTAATTATGAGGATTCATCACGAGCTCTACACCATAATGAAAAGTCGGTGGGGGCAGGGGGGGGGGGGCGTCAGTGGACCATACCCATATGTAGATTTTTGATGCCTAGAAGACAAGTCAAGCTGCAACATTTGCAGCTATATAGAGCTGTCATATTTTGGGGATAATCCCACATTCTGGCAGGATTGGATCACACTAATTGGGTTTCACTAGTACCGAAGAGATGAAAAGGTTTTAGACTGCATCAGTGGAAAGGACATGTCAAATTGGACTCATTGAACGTACATCAAGATCTTTACTCCGACTCACTTTTGAAACTGGTTGCCTCATTGAAAGTTTGTATAGACAAAGTTAACACTTTAACAGGTTCAGACAAAAATGGTTATCAGTGGAGATCAAGACTAGGAAGTTAAGACGTCTCTGAAAGCCGAAAAGTAGCGTTTCTGTGTAGTCTTTAAGTATAGTTTGTTTTCGTATTCTCCGTATTTTTTTTTATGTCAGCAAGACATGACTGCTTAGTTTCCATTATAGAACTGAAACCACGAACAACTAACGAGTTGTACAAGTACCTGCCGTTGGCAAATTCATGTATGAAACTACTAATGGTTCTATAGCCTTTGCTAGTCGTTGCAGCAGAAAGAGCGTGCGTTCTAGGACTGGTCCATGTAGCATGGCCTACATGTGTGTGTGTTCGGCCTTATTTCATAAACAGAAAAGTCACTGTTCTGTCCGTAAGGTAGGGTTTAGGGAACAGAAGAATCCAAAGTGGTTCAGCAGTCATTTATCATCATGACTTACTCTATCAAAGACGATTGCAAATATTAAAGCAAAGCAAGGAGAAACATTTCACTTTTGTTTAAAAGAATCTGAGACTTATCGGAATACAAAACCGGCGATTTGTGTAGAATGATGAGCGCCATATGCAAACATATAAGGGTCCCATGAATTATGTAACCCCAAGTGAAACAATCGTTTGAAAATCACTATTTTAACAGTAGTTTCAACAGAAAAGGCAAACTGGGAGTAGGGCATGCGATTTTCATTATCATCCTGTTTCAGTTTTAGTTTCATCATGTAGGTGTCATCGCGTGCAGTCCGGTCCATATGCGCTACACCACATCCGCATAGTTTCGAGATCACTTTGCACACGATTTAAAGCTGATCGATGACTGAAGTAATGACTAAGATGGGAGAATATAAGAAGAGGGTCTCATGGCTACGACTTAGCAGATGTCCGAACTACGCATTAGCCCAAAGCGCAGGTCAAACCTCGGGTACCTACCTAACATTGACTGTGCCATTATTATCCTTTTATGTGTGTGTGGTGAGTGTCGGGGTGTTTGTGTGTGTGCGTGTGTGTGTGTGTGTGTGTGTGTGTGTGTGTGTGTGTGTGTGTGTGTGTGTGTGTGTGTGTGTTCGTACGTTCGTGCGTGCGTGCGTGTGTGTGTGCTGTGCGGGTTTATCACCCTGATTAAATGTAAGACTTTTTCCTTGCAAGAATTGACTAAGACATTGAGAAAAAAATATAGGGAAGTTTTCAGGTAACTAAAACGCGTTATTGCTATGTGTAAGGTTTGGCACAACAATCATACTTTCTGTTGAGGAATACGGATGAGGGAATGGGGATCCATGTCACATGTTGCAGGAGCAGTTTGTGGTAAAATGTCGCGAATTTGTTGTGCACTAACACCACAAAAAAGGTTTCCTCTGGCAGAAAATACCTGAGAGGTGATTTTTAGGTCGATATTTCTGCTTTAATGACAGAAAAACAACGAAGAGTCAGAAGAAGTTGTACTGAAGGTGTGGGGGGGGGGGATCTATGTGTTGTTTAATTGCATGATTCATTTACTGGTCGCTCCGACAAGGATACTAGTGCTTGTTGCAGTGATTTATACACTGTGAAACAGTTTTAGGCTCCGTCAAGAAAACGAGACTCTTCGTGGGTTTGGAAATGAGTTTCTAACTTTAAGAACTGATTTTTTTCCAGCTGCTGTCTTTCACTTCTGCGATATTCTTTAGAGATAAAGTGTGAAAACGAGATACTTAAATTATTGTTTTGTATGCTAGGTCACCTAATACCAGACACAGCTTGTGATTTACCATTGTGCACGGAATTGATGTTGCAATAAATGTAGCAATTTTACTGGACGTGTGTGAATGTTGTCTTGCATAGTCAGGCAAGACATTTGACAATACCGCATGAGCAGACAACAACAAAAAAAATATCACATGCTCACTGGCAGATCATGTACAACTGAAGCCATGAGAAAAAAAGAAAACATGCTTGTACTCACACATTGGACTGTTCTTCATGTCACTGTTTTATGCTAAACGAGTTATCCAGTCACACAGCCTGCCACGGTATCTTTGGCAACAGTGCATAGGTGCTACAATGTAAAGTGCATCAAAGCCCAAGACCGAGCGAATCTCTGAAGACTTCTCCAGCAGCATTTCGATGTGCCTATTATAAAGCAGAAGACAAAATATAACGTATTGCTATTTTTACTGTTACGTAAGAGGCATATTTGCAACATTATCAACGTGTTGCTATTCTGTTACGTAAGAGGCATATTTGCAACATTATCAACGTATTGCTATTCTAACTTTTACGTAAGAAGCATAATTGAAACATTATTAACGTATTGCTATTGTTACGTACTTGGTATATTTAAAACATTATCACCAGTGTGTCAGGAATATGTCATTGGAAGGGATAACGATTATGGTGCTCCTTAAGGTAAATGCACACTGAGTGCAGGAGAGAGAAAGTGAGCATTTTCGAACATCAGACTTGATTGTCTCAGGTGGGAAGGGATTGACAGCATAGTGTGTTCCCAGGTGGGCATCGCAGGTGGAAATGGTAGTGTGCAGCACACACAGTACAACTGTAGCGTGTTTTTTCCCCGCAGTTCTCTCATCGGCTAGTACTCGTTTCTGTCTGAACGGAGAGTGTCTCTATTCTCTCCACTGTGTGACCGTCGTGCCAATGGTTTCTCTGTGTACTGTGTGTGTCTGCCATCTGATGAATCAAATCGGTTTGAAGGAGAAGCAATCATGCTTCACCACTCTCCCCCTCCCCGCAACCTCATACATGTGACTGACAACACTCTGCTCATATAGGTATTTGTAAAATGACGGGACACTCCCCTCATATAGGTATTGTAAAACTAACACCACACGACACTCTTCTTATAATTGTAGGCATTGTAAAACTAACACGATACAAAACTCTCCTCGCATAGGTATTGTAAAAATGACACGACACTGTCCTCATATAGACATGTAAAAATGACGAGACACTCTCCTCATATAGGTATTGTAAAAATGACACGACGCTCTCTCGTCATAAAGGCATGTAAAAAATGACACGACACGACACACTCCTCATATAGGCATTGTAAAAATGATACGACACTCTTCTCTTATAGGCATTGTAAAAATGACACGACACTCTCTTCACTTAGTTATTGTAAAAATGACACGACGCTCTCCTCATATAGGTATTGTAAAAATGACACGACACTCTCCTCATATAGGCATTGTGAAAATGATACGACACTCTCCTTATATAGGCATTGTAAAAATGACACGACACTCTCCTCATATAGGCATTGTAATAATGACACGACACTTTCTTCACTTAGGTATTATGAAAATGACACGACACTCTCCTCACATAGGTATTGTAAAAGTGACACGACACTCTCCTCATATAGGTATTGTAAAAATGACACGATACTCACCTCACATAGGTATTGTAAAAGTGACACGACACTCTATTCACTTAGGTATTGTAAAAATGACACGACGCTCTCCTCACATAGGTATTGTAACAATGACACGACACTCTTCTCATATAGGCATTGTAACAATGACACGACATTCTCTTCACTTAGGTATTAAAAAAATGACACGACACTCTCATATAGGGCATTGTAAAAATGACACGACACTCTCGTCACACAGGCATTGTAAAAATGACACGACATTCTCCTCACATAGGTATTGTAAAAGTGACACGACACTCTCCTCATATAGGTATTGTAAAAATGACACGACACTCTCCTCATATAGGTATTGTAAAATTTGACACGACACTCTCCTCATATAGGCATCGCACAGATGACATTCAAGGAGCTACTCTGCGGTACATTTCATGGCCCTCTTTAATTTGATTTATCTGGTCGTATTGACGGCAACAGTGGGTGAGGGAGTGGGTGATGTAGCTCTGTTTCGTTTTCACAATTCTGGTGAGTCTGCAATTCTTCACCGTCCGGAGCATGGGCATCCATACACAATACGCCGGTCTATCTGTGATGTGGCCATGTACACCATTCATTAGTGCCTTGGGCAAACTGTTGTGTTTCTGCATTGGCCTTTAGAACATTTGTGGGTAAATTAGCCGATGTGAACGCATTCTGTCGCAAAAGTAGTCTTCTTTGATGGTCCGATATTTGGCCAGAACAGGTGAGGTGTCGGTATATACAATGTTACAAAAAGTTGTGATTGGCTTGGTAAGGCCAGTGACAACATGTGCGCTCAAAGTCCATGAGAGTTAATACTCATTCTCTGATGTTCCGGTATACACTACAAGGTTGAAGCAATAAACTGTCTCGGCATCTGCCCATTAACCCCAGATTTACAGGCTTGTCTTTCGTGGATTGCTTGGGCGTCTGTGATAGAGGAGTAGCAAATTTTCATCGTCTGAATCATCTCTGCAGTCCTGTCCATTGTCTTGAACTATTGCCTGAAAATTGGCCAACTCTTCTGCAGTTATTTTTTTCACCAAATCAAAATCATCACGAATCTAGCGATATCATTTAATTTTTTTTTTTTTTTTTAATGCCAAGCAGCACCCTCTTCCTCCATGTAGAAAAGTAAAATAGAGAGAGAACGGGAAACATCGAAATTTCGCGAAGAGAGTAGAAAGACGATTTCCGATGAGAAGGGAGTGAGGGTGTGTGTGTGGGGGGGGGGGGTAGAAGGTTCCCAACGGTGTGGAGGAAGGAGGTTTAGACTAGAGTCGGGGAGGAGGCGGGGCCAAATGAGTCGCATGAGCCAACAGTAGTAGGTCTGAAACACGGGCAACGCTACATTAACTACAGACCACAACTTTCCAAAGAAATGCGGAAAAATGTACACAAAATAGAAACACAGGGTTGAAAAGTCGTTCACTGCAGCATCGTTTCCGTCAAGTGGAACAGGGACGTACAGTGCGTCATACCAAATTCGCCAGCTGGAAAGAAGGGTAGAGAAGATTTCCATATTTCCGTCTATCATAGAATTGAAAGTCTGTCTCCGGTTTCTCAGCCACTTTCTTTCACCCCGCTTTTTTGTTTCTTTTTTCATAAATGGTGGGGGGGGGAGGGGGGGGGGGCAAATGTCAGGATGATGAGCAGTACTGGGGGGTTCCGCGGTATTGCTGGCGTATGATTGAAAAGGAGTGAATGGAGTTGATGTTCACGTGATTTGCAGTCCTGTTTTGACATTTACAACAACCCTCAGATCTGAAGGATCATTTCCTATGAATGTAATGGTTGACTGACTGACTCTGCTGGGACGTCTTCTCAGATGTGGGTGAAATTCAGTCCAAATTACACTCAGTTTCAGATTAGAATTTTCCAACAATAAGCTCGAAAGGCAAATTAAAAACAATAAATTTTCATATCAGTGCGCGTTATACAGCATATGCCATACACACAGTAGGACACAAAATATCGAGCCGTTGCAGAAAAGCTACACGTTACAGAAGACAATGCGGTAAAGGCGGTGACCGAAAAACGAGCAACACACCTCGTAAGTAATTATCAACTTTGTGTCTTGTGTTTGTTCACTGCCGAAACGAATCTCACCAGCATTTTGAAGTTGACATATTTTTGTTAAAGACACATCCGTGTATTGTTGCAGAACTACAATGCGACACAAATGTTCAAAATAGCGGAAGACTTTTTTTTGTCTTTGGGATTTGAGCTTTGCCCAGTCAGTCAGTCGTTTTGGGAGGACTCCGTTTTGGAGAAACTCACAGATCGTCAGATGAATTGTCATGCCTCTGCTTGGGACTTTTCCAATGCAAAAGATTTCAGGTGAGTCTCTCTCTCTCTCTCTCTCTCTCTCTCTCTCTCTCTCTCTCTCTCTCTCTCCTTTTCCAATGTAAAGGATTACATCTCTCTCTCTCTCTCTCTCTCTCTCTCTCTCTGGCCTCCCTCCCCCCTCCTTCCCTTCCTCCTCCCTCCATCCCTCCCTCTCTCTCCCCCCACCCTCTCTCTCTGTCAGTATGCATTTATGCTTCTGCATGGTCGAACTATATTATTTTGGGGGGATTTCAAACTTTCAACTTTTCGTCGGATTTTCAAGTATTTTGTGTTTGGATTGAACCTGTTGTTTTCAGTAATATTGTTTATGTTCTGTCTGTACGTATGTTTTTTTCTGGTCGTATTACATATACGAAGACTTCTTTTTGTTAGGGAAGGGGGGGGAACGGGGTGGGGTTGAGGAGATAGGACAAGAGGGTGGCCTGTAATCAAAGATGTGTGGTGAAAACTGATACATTACATAACAATTCAGGTCGTGACATAAAGGAAACATGCATTGTCGTTAAGACCTGCATGTGTCACATGTGAATGACTGAGCAGATATGTCAACCGAAAACGTAGCTTCTTAGAGGTTCCACCTTCACGTACGCAAGCGTTTGATCCCCGTGTGCATGTTTATCTTAGGGGAGAGGGTGTATGGGGCTGTCACATTATGCACGGTTGTGATCTGAACAAGTTTCGCGCGTCTGAGTGTAGGTGTCCGTAAGCGTTGGGATGTTAAGGGAGACAGCATGGTCACGCTGGTTGAGGCGTGTGTGCCCTATGTTTTAAGTCGAGGGTAGATGAAAAAGATGGTAGTGATTTGCATAATTGGTCATTGTTTTCCCTCCGCTATCTGTTGTGACCGCGCCATGGCAGATGCAGACGTCCTGAAGGAAAAGTCAGTCAGTCCCTGACCCTGACCGCTGGGGGTCGGGGGGGGGGGGGGGGGGGGGGGGGGGGGGGGGGGACATGATGAGGCAGCCGCCGCTTCTCTCCAGGCTCTTCTATTGGTGGCTGTCGTGAGGAGATCTGGCATGGTCATTTCTGACATTGAAAGGACATGAAGGAAAGGCTAACTGATAAATTAGACTGCACTTGTCTGTCTGTGGATTTTGGGGCGCTTGTTCGTTATGATTGTGTCAGGGACTGAGGCACTGCATGGCGCTTCTGTGTCGGAGCCTAAGGGATCTAGTAACAGGTATGGGACACATAGGTATATCTGTGCGCCAGGGTATTTTTTGGCAAAATATGCTTGTTTATTCAAACACGTGTGAAACATCAGTTATGGTTTAAGATGAATTGCCATCCATTAAGGTACCATTCCATATGTATATCCATAAACATGCAGTCCCCTCATGTACATAAGCAGGTGTTCGCGTGCCCACATGCGCAAGCGTGCATAAAGGTATAGCCATACGAGCGCGCTCGTATGCGCTCATAAACAGACAAAACATGCAGGGACATACCTGCGTACTCATGTTTGCAAACACATTCGCGCGCACACGCACGCACGTAAAGGTACACAACACACACACACACACACACACACACACACACACACACACACACACACACACACACACACACACACACACACACACACACACACACACACACACTCACTCACTCACTCACTCAACTCACACACACACACACACACACACACACACACACACACACACACACACTCTCTCTCTCTCTCTCTCTCTCTCTCTCTCTCTCTCTCTCTCTCTCTCTCTCTCTCGCTAGCTCTGTCAAGCACACAAAAATATATTTGAGGTACAGACCTTGGGAGTTAAACGTCTAAGTTTTGGCCAACTTGTGGAGTTATTGTGCAGGTCAGACATCTGCAGAGCCCCCCCCCTCCCTTTATCCCCTCCCCCACCCCCGATCCCCTGCGATCCTCGTCCCAAATGGTATCTTACCGCTCTTCCCTTTCACAATCCTTTCCAACGTTTCTGTCGCTGTCTCGGTCCGTCTGTCTGTCTGTCTGTCTCCCTCTCTCTCTCTGTCCCCTTCTCCCTCGCTCTTTCTGCTCTCTCATTGTTACAAAACCGGATCGTTTTCTGTCTCTCATCCCCCCCCCACCTTTGTTTATCTTTCTCTCTATTGTATAATAAGGTCATAGAACTTTGTAAATAATTTTTATTTGATGCGTCTTCTGACATCGCCATGTAGCCAGTGTTAGTAGGAAATGTTACAGTCAGTGTTGTGTAGCCAGTGCTGTATGGCAGTGTTGTGTAGTCAGTGCTGTTGTATGGCCATTGTTGTGTGTGATATTGCTGCGTGGTCAGTGTGATGTAGCCAGTGTTGTACAGTCAGTGTTGTGTTGCCATTGCTGTGTGGTCAGTGTTGTGTTCTTACTGCCGTGTGGTCAGTGTTGTGTAGCCAGTGTTGTACAGTCAGTGTTGTGTTGTCACTGCCGTGTGGTCAGTGTTCTGTTGCCATTGCTGTGTGGTCAGTGTTGTGTAGCCAGTGATGTACAGTCAGTGTTGTGTTGCCATTGCTGTGTGGTCAGTGTTGTGTAGCCAGTGTTGTACAGTCAGTGTTGTGTTGCCATTGCTGTGTAGTCAGTATTGTGTTGCCATTGCCGTGTGGTCAGTGTTGTGTTGATATTGCCGTGTGGCTAGTGTTGTGTTGTCCGTGCTGTATGACCAGTATTGTGTTGCCATTGCCGTGTGGCTAGTGTTGTGTTGCCATTGCCGTGTGGTCAGTGTTGTGCTGATATTGCCGTGTGGTCAGTGTTGTGTTGTCCGTGCTGTATGGCCAGTATTGTGTTGCCATTGCCGTGTGGTCAGTGTTGTGTTGATATTGCCGTGTGGTCAGTGTTTGTAGCCAGTGTTGTGTACAGTCAGTGTTGTGTTGATATTGCTGTGTGGTCAGTGTTGTATTGTCCGTGCTGTATGGCCAGTATTGTGCTGATATTGCCGTGTGGTCAGTGTTGTGTTGATATTGCCGTGTGGTCAGTGTTGTGTTGTCCGTGCTGTATGGCCAGTATTGTGCTGATATTGCCGTGTGGTCAGTGTTGTGTGTTGATATTGCCGTGTGGTCAGTGTTGTGTTGTCCGTGCTGTATGGCCAGTATTGTGCTGATATTGCCGTGTGGTCAGTGTTGTGTTGCCATTGCCGTGTGGTGCCAGTGTTGTGTTGATATTGCGGTGTGGTCAGTGTTGTGTTGCCATTGCCGTGTGGTGCCAGTGTTGTGTTGATATTGCCGTGTGGTGCCAGTGTTGCACGGTCAGAGCTGTGTTGCCATTGCTGTTTGGTAAATGCGGGTGTGCCTAGCGTTTTAAACAATCCCATGCCATGACCTAACTCCGTCAGTCAGAACTATTCCTTGTTGTTATCAGGCCATGCTCTTTATTTTCAACCATAGTTTTCCCTGTTTTTTTTTTCTTCACAGTATCTTCTTTGTAATCAGTCAGCCAGAATCATTTCTAGTCTCCATTGTCATACCGTCATCTGTGTCCCGAGTCAGTCAGAACCACTCCTGTTCTCTTCATTATTATACGAGTAGACTGTCCCCAGCCAATCAGGAACATTACTTCTCTTCCATGCCATACCATCCTCTCTGTCCCCAGCCAGTCAGAAAAAATTACTTCTGTTCCCCGTCATAACATCCTCTCTGTCCCCAGCCAATCAGAAACATTACTTCTGTTCCCCGTCATAACATCCTCTCTGTCCCCGGCCAATCAGAACCATTATTTCGCTTCCCAATCACACCACCCCCTATGCCCTCAGCCAGTCAGAACCATTATTTGTCTTCCCTGTCAAACCACCCTCTATGTCCTCAGTCAATCAGAACCATTACCTTTCTTCCTCTTCAAGTCACCCCCAGTGCCCTCAGCCAATCAGAACTGCTATTTTCTTCCCTGACATACCGCCTTCTATGCTCCAAGCCAGTCAGAACCATCATTTGTTTACCCTTCATACCATCCCCCATGTCCTCTGATGATCAGAACCATTACTTTTCTTCATTGTCAAACCATTGTCTGCGTCCCCAGCCGATCAGAATCGTTACTTTCCTTCCATGGCATGCCGTCCTTCTAGCTCTCCGCCAGTCAGAGTCAAAGCTGCTCTTCAATTCTTTATGCCTTTACCCGATCAGAACAATTCCTAATCTTTAATGTCATACTGTGCGTAGACAGTGAGAACTATTTCTGGTCGTCTTTGTCACGCCGTCCCTTATTCCCTGTATGTGTTTACTGGAATCCCATGGAACCCACAAGTATCAACGGGAAAGTCTGATCGGAATGCCAGTTTTTACATGGTAAGAATATTAAGCGAGATGGAGATCAACATATGATTCGTTTTTCGTGTGTTGTACAACATTATGAAATGTCACGTTTATCCGTACATTGCAGTGTTTATGATCCCCATGTTTGTCGTATCACACCGCTCATATAGGTTTTGTTGTCGATTTTTTTTAGATAGAGTCGTCTTTCAGTTTTAATTCATACTGTACACGATTTTTTTGTCATCGTGTGATTATTGCATTTTACGACATTAGCAGTTTGTCATTCCACTGGGTAAGATATTTGACAAGGCACTGCATTTCATTACATAGTCTGTCATTTCAATGTGTACAAAAAGGAAATGACAGGTCGCTTCGAATAATGTTACAGGGTCACTAGGTGAATGACACGACAGGATGGCCGTGTGAATTATTTTACACGGTGACTGTGTGAACTATGTGGCAGGATCAAAATGTGTACGTCAGTGAACCAAGAAGACCTGGTGACCATCCACCACGAGATGGGCCACATCCAGTACTTCATGCAGTACAGACACCAGCCTCAGATGTTCAGGACCGGGGCAAAAACCTGGTAAAGAATTTTTGCATCTTTCCGCTTTCAAAGTGTGACTGCACAGGGAGAAAGAAAGAACAAAGAGTACATGACTGTATGTGAGAGAGGGAGAAGAAAGAGAGACGGAATATTTGATTGGATGTATGCATAAGAGGGAGAATCGTACGTTGCTCCAGTAAGAGAAAAATATACACACGCACACATAAAACACTCACACACACACACACACACACACACACACACACACACACACACACACACACCATTGACACACACACACAATTGGACTCTCTCTCTCACACACAAAACTCACATACGCGCGCGCGCACACACACACACACACACACACACACACACACACACACACACACACACACACACACACTGACAGACAGAGGGAGAGAGAGAGAGAGAGAGGCACGCTTCATCAAATTACGGCAGATGTAGTGGCATGTGATGACCGTTCACCGAAGCCTAGCCTCTCTAATATAAACTAGCTTATTCCATGACCAGAAACAAATCACATGCCGAGCGGCCAGCAGTAGACTCTTCGTGTGCTACGAAGACCTGCCAGTGAAGTAAGAAAAGGTATGATAAGACGAATAGTGAACTTATCGTAGGCTGTAATGTTGATTTATTTATCCCCAGGATTTTCGGTCGCATTTCTGTAAGTGTTAAAGGACATCGATCACAAGCGCTAAGCAACGTCTTGTCAGGATGTCCTCATAGGGTCATGGATTACAAACCACAAAAAAGTCCAGTTATGGTCACAAATCGTAAACAATGTCCTTGCAGGGGCGTAATAGAAAAAAAAACAGCTATCCTAGAAATGTAGGGACACAAAATGAGATAAGCATTACTACGAAAATATTTCCCAAACAGTGCTATCTAGGGATATGGGGACATAGATCCCAAAGAAAACCATCATGTGGAAACAAACCCTTTGACGCCCAACCCCACTTCCACCCCCGAGCAGTGATTCTGATGGACGACTCCCGTACAGTGCCATCTGCATAAAGCAGGACATAAAATCTGTGTGCAGAGTCCATCTATGGTAACCAAACAATGTCCACACAGGAACACTGATTTCAAACATGGCTGTCCCACATGCTTGGGGACATAAACCTCAGACAGTGCTCTCCAAGGGACACACAACCCTGGACACTGCACCCGCCCCTCCAGCCTTCTTGAATGGTGCCGTCCTATGGATACAAACGCCAAAAAGCCCTCCTAGGTACACACACCTCAGATGACGCTCTTCCAAGAATACAAACCCAAAACAACGCCCTCCAGGAAACACAAACGTCAGGTGATGCCCACTTAAGAATACAACCCCAGAATAACGCCCTAAAGGGACTGAACCCTCAAGTGACGCCCACTTAGGGACACAACCCTAAAATATCGCCATAAAATGGATACAACCCTCAAGTGACGCCCACTTAGGAACACAACCCAAAAATAACGCCCTAAAATGGACACAACCCTCAATTGACGCCCACTTAGGAAACACTATACTAAAATATCGCCCTAAAATGGACACAACCCTCAAGTGACGCCCACTTAGGAACACGATTCGAAAATATCGCCCTAAAATGGACACAACCCTCAAGTGAGTGACGCCCTTAGGAACACGATACTAAAATATCGCCCTAAAATGGACACAACCCTCAAGTGACGCCCACTTAGGAACACGATTCGAAAATATCGCCCTAAAATGGACACAACCCTCAAGTGACGCCCACTTAGGAACACGATACTAAAATATCGCCCTAAAATGGACACAACCCTCAAGTGACGCCCACTTAGGAACACGATACTAAAATATCGCCCTAAAATGGACACAACCCTCAAGTGACGCCCACTTAGGAACACGATACTAAAATATCGCCCTAAAATGGGACACAACCCTCAAGTGACGCCCACTTAGGAACACGATTCTAAAATAGCGCCCTAAAATGGACACAACCCTCAAGTGACGCCCACTTAGGAACACGATTCTAAAATATCGCCCTAAAATGGACACAACCTCAAGTGACGCCTACTTAGGAAACACAACCCAAAATAAACACCTTGAAAGGGGCACAGACCTCAAGTGACGGCGACATAGGAACACAGACCCAAAACAACTCCCACCTAGGTACACAAACCTGAAGTGACGTCTTTCTAGGAACGCGTACCCACAATCAATGCCCTTCAAAGGACACAAACCCTGAATAAGACATTCCTAGCAACACAGACTGCAAACAGTGCCTCCTTGGGATACACATTGCAAACAGCGCCTCCAAGGGACACAAACTCCAGACAGTGCCTCCCAGGGACACAGACTGCAAACAGTGCGTCCCAGGGACACAGACTGCAAACAGTGCGTCCCAGGGACACAGACTGCAAACAGTGCTTCCTAGGGACACAGACGGCAAACAGTGCCTCCTAGGGACACAGACTGTAAACAGTGCCTCCTAAGGACACAGACTGTAAACCGTGCCTCCTAGGGACACAGACTGTAAACAGTGCTTCCTTGCGACACAGACTGCAAGCAGTGCCTCCTTGGGACACAGACTGCAAACAGTGCTTTAAAGGACACAGACTGTAAACAGTGCCTCCTGGGCACAGACTGTAAACCGTGCCTCCTAGGGACAGAGACTTTAAACAGTGCCTCCTAGGGAAACAGACAGCAAGCAGTGCCTCCTAGGGAAACAGACTGCAAGCAGTGCCTCCTATGGACACAGACCGCAAACAGTGCCTCCTAGGGACACAGACTGCAAATAGTGCCTCCTAAGGACACACTGAAAACAGTGCCATCTAGCGACACAGACCGCAAACAGTGCTCTTCGGGACACAACTCCGAACAGTGCCTCTTCGGGACACAAACTCCGAACAATGCCCTCCAAGGGACACAAACCTTGAAAACAGTTGCCATCAAGCGACACAGTTGTGCAAAAAGTCGCCTCTTCGGATGTCCACCAACTCGTGAACCAATGCCACTCAAAGGGATGCTGAAAACCTGAACCACATGCTGCTCGCTTAGGCCACAAACCCTAAGCAGGGCCTTCCTGCTGCTGTTTGTGCTTATGTGTTCCCATGACTGACGCTCATTATCATTCGTTCACAGAAGACATTGACTGTTTCGTTCTATGGACGTCCTTTATAAATCATGGTTGTGTCATCCTTGTGCATATTAATCGTCACATTTCTGTTTGTCCGTTTTACCATAGTTCCTGGTGATTGTGTTTCTCATGCAATGTAAGGCGCTGAAAACGTGTACACGCGTTCCTGACCCGCAGGTTTTCATGAAGCGATGGGCAATGTCATTTCCTTGTCCGTCAACACACCGTGTCATCTGCAAAAAATCGATCTACTTGAAAACTGCGACGGGAACGAGGGTGAGTAGATCGTGTAGAGTGATGCTGGTGTCTTTTTCATTCGGTGGAACGAAGACTAAGGGGAAGGGATGGGTATTCTCGTAGTTTTTTTGCTGCTGACGTTGCTGGGTGTTGGCGTTTTCGTTGATGGTGGTGGTGATGGTGGTGGTTAAAGGTTGTGATTGTGATGTATGTTTGCATGTGTGTGTGTGTGTGTGTGTGTGTGTGTGTGTGTGTGTGTGTAAATCCACGTCTATTGCATGACTGCATTTGTGTGTGTGTTTCACCTCTCTCTCTCTCTCTCTCTCTCTCTCTCTCAGACGTGCAAACTGATAGATTGTTTCTGTGTCGATTTAAAGACAGATTGAGTGCGTGCAGATGACAGGAATGGGACGCTCATGTCAAAAATAGCAATAGATTTACCATGTGTCCGACATTTTGCACGGAACTCGATGGTAAACTTTATCTGTGAATGGATTTAGGCAAACACTTGAAGTTTACTGTCACCAAATTTAGACTGGAAATTTCAGACATTGCACAACACCAGTATTGTTACAGTAAATATACCGGAATGGATTGTACTTGTCCACTATGCAATAATGGTAAAGAAGACGATCTGCATTTTGTTTTTATGCTGCTCTAAATTATCTAGTCTAAGAGCGCAATATATACCAATTAAGATTTCCAGGGATCACTGTAAAGTTTGCTTATGGCATCTCAGAATGAAAACATAGTAAGAGATTTCTCTGTTTACTTGTTTAAGACACTTGAGTTTTGATCAGCTATGACTTCGTGAGAGAGAAGTCCATCCAGTCTTTGTAGTGTTCTGTAAAATGCATATATTGTTGTACGTTCTCCATACCCCCCTTCATAAGGGGCAATGGCCTTTTTGAATAAACCATTTGCGTTCTCTCTCTCTCTCTCTCTCTCTCTCTCTCTCTCTCTCTCTCTCTCTCTCTCTCTCTTTCTTTCTCGGAAAAGAAGATCAGACTGATCAGACACGTTTTGTGAGCGTCTGTTAAAAATGAGATTTTAACATGTTAGGAGTGTGTTGATCGTCGCAATCTTTTGCATGAAGGAATTTAAAGGTATGGCAAATTGTAGTGATTTGGATACTTTCTGAGATAGTCATCAAGATCAAGTAATTTGCTTCATCATAAGTTTTACAAAGAATTATATGAAGAAGGGGATTTCTTGGAGTACAGCTCAAACTTCGGATCGTGTTGTCATTGAGTGTACAACTTGCACGTGATTGATTGACGATAGCTGAGTGTGTCCTTGGTGTGAGATTAGTGAAGTTGTTCAACTGGTTGACAGTGTCGCGCGTGTGATAGCACGGTGTGTTTACAAACTGAAGGAAAACGGGCGCTTTCAAGGAATCCTTTTCTTCGTTTTGCGATGTTGCAAATAGGCACACGATCTGACTAAAAACTGCTGTCAAATTATCATCGGTGTGAGAAAACATATTCCTTTCTATTATACTACTGAGAGCAAAATGACGACTTCTTCGTTAAGTGATGGATGTGGCAATCTGATACAGATGATGGACTGGCGTTTTAGTCAGATGATGCAAATGATGAATTTACATTCCCGTAACCTCGGTAACATTCTTAGTCACAATCTCCAACAATTCAATAGCGCAATAGGAAAACTCAACACCGACATTAATTCACTGAAACATGCATCTGAGAGAAACAGGTTTGGAGATTAATACTGCAATAGAAGATATTGCGGTTGTGAATGAAAATTTTGAACTGTTTAGTCAAAGGCTCGACAGATTGGAGGAACAGGTCCATCAGAATGAAGTAGACCTGAAGAGCCGCAATTTGAGATTTACAGGAATACCAGAAGGAGGTACATACACATTTCCAACAACTGACATATCATTGACGTTCTGAACCAATATACCTACGGAAAAAAACTGGAGTCACAATGATATTGACCGGGCATTCAGAGTGGGGGAATGGAATGACTCAGCAGACAGACCAAGACCAAGACCAATAGTTGTGCAGATGCACAGGTGGTCAGATAAACTGGACATTTTGCAAGACCAAGACTTAAGGGAATCGCTACGTAGAGACAACATCAGGATTTCTGCAGAACTCACCACCAAACAGAGAGAAATGATAGACTTCCACACCAAACAAGGAAAGAGAGGCATATTACTGGAAGGGTGGTAAACTGCAGGTGGAAGAATACTCTCAAAGGTTGGGCCCAAAAGACTTCCCCGACCTTCGCTATGGGCAAAAAACCCCGATTTTCAACAAAGAAACGACCAGGAATACCACGACGCATGGGCTTCAGCTGAGAATCAGAGACACTACAATGACTTCATTCAAGACAGTCAGTATCGTCTGATGATGAAAGAAGTAAAAAAAAATAGATACATGGGACACTGATACTACAGCAAATATTACAAACAAAACAAAATATGATATGGATAGAAGACAGAACACAAGTAAAACAAGGATTCCAGTTAGAAACAGCAAGCAAGGACGAGATGATAGGGAGCAGCCTTCCTGGAATGATCAGCAAACAGACACTACGATGGTTGCAAACCCGTCCTCCAACTGCGATGAAGATTATGATCCAGAGGGAGAGCAACGTGATCTGGCTGCTGCTGATACATTACAGGACCACAGGATAACACCTCAGTGTACGGATGACAACCAGGAATCAACCCTGAAAAGACAAGAGGCAGGACTGCCAGATGAAGACAGCGCCATCTCAAAAGGAGGAAACGAAGTACCAGAAACCATGGGACAAGATCTCCAATCTGACATTCCGCTCAGTCGGTCAGATCCAGATTTATCTAAAAATGATTTCGGCATGTGTGACAGCGGAGCTGGAGATCAACCTCTGCGGGCCGTCGCTGAAGATCGGATCGATGCAGGGGACAAAGATTCTTCTAATAATGGTACAGAAAGACTTTCTCGTCCTAAAACACGAGCAAATGCAAAGGAGCGGAAGTTAGCCAGGGTGGTAACACGAGCGGGAAGTACCAAAACACGATCAGTTAGCCAAGGCAGCCAGGGTAGCATCAGGGAGGCGTTTAAGAGGGTCAGGTCTGGTTGTAGGTCACAATGCAGTGATAAACGCACACAGAGACAGGATCCCTCTCCTGAATGTCAGTTAGAAGACAAATGACAAGCAGGCCGGGCATCATGCTATCCAAGCGTGTACATGAAAAGGGCACGGGATACAACAGGTACTTTTCCAAACAGGACAAATGCCCGGAGAACAAATATTTGTGTAACAGTTCAAATGTGTTGTCTGGTCAAAACATGTCTAGATCCGTCAGTTTTTTTTAATTATAACGTGCGTGGATTGTATGAAAAGTTACATAATCAAGAATTTGTTAACTTTGTAACTACCCACGATTTCATTACGTTTACAGAAACTTTTATTTCAGAAGATTTTGATTCAACTGTTTTTTTCAGATTATGATCTTTTATTTCCAAAGCTCTCAGAAACTGTCAAAGCAGGGAAGATATTCTGGAGGAATTTTGGTTTTTGTCAGAAAGTGTTTTTCTAAATTCATTTCCCAAATAAAAGTTAAAAATGATGATGTAGTTGTGCTAAAAATATCAAAAGAGCTATTTGGTTGTGATTATGATGTTATGTTCATTTCAACCTATATTCGACCATATGATTCCAGTTACTGGAGAAACAATGTTGATGGATATGGTATAGAAGAAGTACTTGATGAATGTATTATGTATTTGTATGACAAATTCGAAGATTTTCTTATTCTGTATATGGAGATTTAAATGCTCGTACCGAAGATAGAAATTTTGATTACAGTGATGACATTTTTGAGCAGTCGGTCAGCAGTGCTGCAACCGACATAAATACTTTTGCCAGAAAGTCTGATGATGATGGAAATGAATCTCTTTGGGACTCAGCTAGTTGAATTGTGCAAAATTACAGACTGTTTTATTGTAAACGGTACCTCAAAATGGAATTGTGACTCTGGTTGTACTTACGTGTCAGAAAAAGGGTCAAGCGTGATAGATTACTTCTTGATGTCATGTAATTTTCCCTCTCATCTCTCAGACATGCGATTAATTATAAAAGAGTTGGTCGACTCAGATCACCTACCTGTACAACTAACATTGTACACAAAGGGTCATGAATGAGGAAACTATACAGAATGTTAATTGCCATAAAGACAATGGTAGAGAAAAAAATTGTGTGGAATGTGGACAATGAAAAAGAATATAAAGATTGTCTTAAAGACTACGAAGGTATAACTATGTTAAAGGAAGCAATGGAACAGATTGATGAAGATGTTGATTCAGCAATGGATTTGTTTACGCAATATCTGCTTAGAGCTGGTAAGTGTATGCAGAAAACACAGTGTCTACTAAGAAGCAATCTCAGAGATCTGAATGGTTTGATGAGGAGTGCAAAAAGGCTAAACAGGGATGTAAAAGACGCTTACGTGTACTCCAAACGTTCAAACGGATGGGGAATTGTAAATGCCATGACGGAAAATTGAAGTTACAGACAAATTCAAGAAAATCTAACAAAAAATGTATATGTAAAGACATGAGATTGTCCTATGCTGAAAGCAGAAAAATATACAGGAAACTACTGAAATGCAAAAAGCGAGGTTACCGTAGGCAAACGGCTGAAAAACTAAGTGTTAACTTAAAAAATTCAGCTTTATTCTGGAACCGTCTCAAATGTTTGGGACTGAGGAATGAGATGAGAATAAGTGTTACTATTACAACACAGAATTGGTTTGAACATTTTCAAAACACGTTTTCTTTAAATGAAGGTTGTACAGTGGATCGAACTTATCCCCCCAACAGATATAAAAGAGGGACAGGAGCATCCTCTGAATCGGGTCATTGCGTACCACGAAGTAGAAGAGGCACTGAAGAAAATTAAATGTGGAAAAGCAAGTGGCACAGATGGTATTATTGGAGAAATGCTAAAAACAGCGGGTCAAACTATTGTTAACTTCCTCACTGTGTTATTCAACACAAAATTTTTGATAATGGTGTGTATCCACACGTGAATGGTCGAAAGCCATTGTAGTGCCTATTTTCAAAAAGGGGAATATAGACGACCCTGATAATTATAGAGGTGTATCCTTGATTAATGTCACTTGTAAATGCTTTACTTCTATTCTGAACCAGAGATTGTATTCATGGCTAGAGGAAAATAACATAATTGCTGAAAATCAAGCTGGTTTTAGAAACAATTATTCAACGGTTGACCAAATTTCAATTTATATACTATTGTCCAGAGATGTTTATGTTCAAAAGGTCGAAAACTTTATGTTGCTTTTGTGGATTTCAGAAAAGCATTTGATTCGGTTCACCATGACAAATTACTACAAAGCCTGTATAATGAAGGGATACAGGGGAAATTTTTATGTTGCCTGAAGTCCATGTATGATTCTCTCATTTCATGTGTACGATGTAATGGAGATTTTTCGGAATTTTTTTATTGCCCTGTTGGTGTAAGACAAGGATGTGGACTGAGTCCAACACTGTTTTTCACTCTTCATTAACCAACTGGCCAACCACATTAATGAAACGGGGATCCATGGAGTGCAACTGCTTCCTAATTTTATTGAGATCTTCATTTTGCTCTTTGCTGATGATGTAGCTCTTATTTCTACTACACCAGGTGGTCTACAAGCACAACTAAACTCATTGAAAACATGTTGTTGTAGGTTAAGATTAGATGTTAACAAATCTAAGACTAAAGTCATGGTGTTCAGGAAGGGAGGCTATTTAGGCAGACTAGAAAAATGGTATTATGATGGTGAAGAAATTGAGACAGTCAACAGCTACTGTTACTTGGGTTTCACATTTACTACCATGCTTAGTATGAATATTGGAATAGAGCACATGGTAAACAAAGGCAAAGAAAGCACTTTATCTTTTGTGCTGTGCGTTAACAATTGCAAAGAAATGTCTCGGGAAGTCTTCTTCAAAATCTTTGATTCCAAAATCCAGCCAATTTTACTGTACTCAGCGGAAATATGGGGTCTGCACATTTAGAGCACATTGAGAAAGTGCACTTATTAGCCTGCAAAAGATTCCTTGGCATTCCACTTAAAAACACCTAATAAACTTGTATACTCAGAATTAAGCAGGCATCCCTTATACATAAATTCATATATGAAAGCATTGAAATATTGGTTTAGATTATTAGACATGGGCTTGAATAGATTACCTAAACAGGCTTATCTTATGCAAGTAAATCTTGATGATCAAGGCATCAGGTGCTGGGTAACGGGCATCAGAGAAATTCTAGGCAGCACCGGATTTAATTATGTATGGCTACGACAAGGTGTGGATGACGTAAGACTATTTTTACCCCATTTTCAAACAAAGACTAGTTGACATGTATGTTCAAGAATGGTCGGCATCAATTAGGGATAAAAACAGATATGCCTTGTACAGATCTTTACAGTGTGGTTTCGGAATTAGTCATTACTTTGAGTTTCTGGACATCTTTGCCTCAGAGTGGCTTTGACACAGACAAGACTTGGGGTACTACCTATAAGAAACAATACCGAGAGATTTTGTGAAAATCCTGTCGCAAGATTTTGCCCATATTGTATGAATGTGGACGAGGATGAAAAACATCTTGTATATGTATGTCCTTTGTATACTGATTTAAGAGACAGGTTTCTTGGTCTCCATCTTAATGTTCCGTTACAAATTCTTTTGAATGGTGTAGATAAACAATTATCTCGTGCAGTGGCAAAATACATATTTCACTCACTTAAGCGTAGACAAGAAACAGTTAACTGCCTTTGAAATATTTGTAATAGTCTTCAATTAGATATAGCTTTGGTAATAAGATGAATTGTAGAAGTGTGATGTCTTTTTCTTCTTCCAAGTCAGAGCGCTCATATTCGGAGTTATAATGAGCTTGTTGATTAGGATAGTTACGTTGAATGAGTGAGAATATATCTGAGCTAAGGCTATTTACTTTGAAAGTATATGTGTATATCAGAAGGTATGATTTTGTATGTACGTGCTGTTGTTTTCCCGCCATCTACCCACTCCCTTCCCCACCCACGTCCCCAATTTTTCCCACTACCATTGTGCAAGATGCCTATGGCCTATATGCATTAAACGTTCGCGTTCGCATTCGCATTCGCATTCTCTCTCACACACACACACACACACACACACACACACACACACACACACACACACACACACACACACACACATCATGTCGTTTTCTCATCATTCGTTCCCAAGTTTCCATGTTTATCCATCATTCATTTTTCCACTTGACTTTCTGGTCCTCTTGCATGGTTTTCATTGCTTGATTTTACTTTATGCCGCCTGTTTTCTCATATGCAGAGGACGACATCAATTACCTGCTCAACATAGCCCTGCAGAAAATCGCCTTCCTGCCGTTCGGCTACCTGATCGACCAGTGGAGATGGTCCGTGTTCTCTGGAGACACCACATCGGACCACTACAATCAGAAATGGTGGAATCTCAGGTGAATCAACAATCCAAGTGTATGGTCTGGCCTGTCTGTCTGTCTGTCTGTCTGTCACAACTGTGTGGTTCTTGCTTCCCAGTGGAAACAAATTGCATTGTGGGTACGGGAGCAAACAAATCCCACAAATGAATGGTTCTGAATGGAATTGAACCTACGATCTCACAATCCAGAATTTGCAGCACTAACCACTGGTCCATGGCAGCCGGTTCACACCCCCCCCCCTCTCTTCTCTCTCTCTCTCTCTCTCTCTCTCTCTCTCTCTCTCTCTCTTTCTCTCTCTCTCTCTCTCTCAGGCGTGCAAAACGATAGATTGTTTCTATGTGAATGTAAAGACAGATTGACCATGCAAGAGGACTAGCTTTGTTATCTGGTTTCAGAGAAAGTTGTGGAATTATCGTGGCATACGACAGTTGTTTCCTTCAGGTACACAGTACACGTTGTGTCATCCGTGCATAGATTGTTTGCCGTTATAAGATCATACTTGAGAATTGCAGTATTACCCATGCTTAAATGATTATATTACCCGCACACAGAACTTTTGCTTTGATTAACTACACATGGCATTTTTGTCTTACCAATGGATATGAAAGTTGTTCTGTTTTTCGTTTAAGTATGAGAGTTGTTATGTTACCCATGCGTAGGGCATTTGTGGATTATATCCATACGCATAACATGTGCTGTATTGTCAGTTCTACTCTGTTCTAATCAATTTTGATCGTATGCTTTAGATGAGCGTTATGTTTTTTTTTTAGTACATTTGGAACAGGTTATTGTAAATATTTATGTACAATTTTTATCTGAGCTCACGAATCTTCTATGTATGATGCACATTTTGGGGGTTCTGTTCTTTACTTTTTATCAGTGTTAGTAGTTGTTTAGAGCTTTTGTTCTTATTCAGTTTTTGACACTGACGTGAGCATATGTAAATGTGTGATTGAACGTATCATTTCCCCCATTTTGACACTATTGCACTTTCAAATGTCTCCGTTAGTAAAGCACAGTGAGCTCATAAGTTGAGGACACACTATATAAATGGCCCCCATATCATTATCATAAGAGCCAGTTCATGTTACAGTTGTTACATTATCCACAGTTGTGACAGTTTCTGTGTTATCCGCACATATATAACATTTGCTGTTTTATCCATACGCATGGCAGTTGTTGTACGATCCGTACTTATGATAGTTGTATTATCCATACGTGTAATGATTGTTTTGTCTGTATATCCGACAGCTGAATGAACCATTTCTACATATACATTTGTATCATCCATACATATCACAAGACATATAACAGGTGTTACATTATCCGGACATGCGACAGCATTTACTGCATTGTCCATCAGAGTTTTTTTTCATTCGTATATAAGACAGTTGTTTGTGCATTTTATTCATATATAGAAATATTGTTCTTTCTTCCACACATTTGGAAGTCGTCATACTATTCAGACGTATTAGAGTTGTTATGAAATCTAGGTGTACGATTGTGCTATTAATACGTATGCTGATTGTTGAGTTGTCCATCCACGCGGTAGTGATCGTATGATCTATGAAAACAAGAACGTGGAAGTCCTGTAGTTTTCTCTGTACTATGGTATTGATGTATCTCTTATCCATTTAGACAGGCGCTTTACCCAACACACAGAGAAGGGGGTTATTTGTGGTGGTTTGTTTTTCTCTATGGTGTGATGGTATTGGATCTCACGTTTTCTTATGTATAGAACTTTTTGTGTGTGTTTTCTCTGTTTACGGTGTCGGTGTGTTTCTTGTTATCCATACCTACAGGACTATGTCGTTCCAGATGTCGGTACCAAGGTATATCCCCACCTGTGCCACGCTCTGGCGCCGAAGATTTTGACCCAGGAGCGAAATATCACGTCCCTGGCAACACTCCTTACATTCGGTCAGTTTGCCGTCACACATACACACACACACACACACACACACACACACACACACACACACACACACACACACACACACACACATTCACAGCACACTTCTTGCTCACAACACACACACACACACACACACACACACACACACACACACACACACACACACACACCTACAACACACATACACAATCGCACACAAATACACACACACCACACACACACACACACACACATACACACATAAATCCGGACTAAGTCAAAACACCAACAAATGCGTACAAATTCAAAGTCATAAACAGGCACATACAATAACTGACACTGATTCATATTAAAGATGTTACACTGAATTTACACCGAAGCCCGTTAAACACAGCTACTGAGAACGTCAAAATAGATAACCGTTGCCGCACAGCATGTAAACAAACTGCCTATAGGCTTTTGCCATCGATTTCGTAAGTTATGATCGTTTGTTTCAGTGTGGTTGAATTCAGAATGCATTTGACGGTGGAGAAGACACAATTAACATTGCAACTAAAAAGTGAAAGTTTGAAAAGGTAGGGAGATAGCAGGTGTCCTTCAGATATCTTTTTGTGTTGTAAATAAGTTTTTGAAATTGTATCACGAGACTGGATTAGTGGAGAAGAAGAAATCTACACACAAGCTTAGACTAAACCACGATTGAGCAGACCGCAGATTTTAGAAGAAGTCTCTGAAGGATGTAACAAGTAAAAATTTAACGAAGAAAGTCACAGAATTGGTTATCAAGAACCGAAGGCTTCAAAAGAAGAGTTTTGAAAAAGTAATTGATGTGTCACATTGGAAAAAAAAAAAAAACGTCAGAGAGCATGGGGCAAATCATCGCCGAGAAAAAAAATTCTGATGCACTACTCGGCCAGTTCGTTTCCATAAGATGATCGTGAAATTGAACGTCACGTGTTGCTTTGGGCATCATCACTTTTGCTAACACTGGTGCTGCTTAATGCACTCTTTTGCACAAGACTCTCCAAAGGGAAGAAAAATGCGTAAAAGCAAGTCACAGTTCCCCATTGTAAACAAAATCCATTACAGACGGTACACCAGGACATGTGAGACCAAACTTCGAAATTTACTTCTTAATCCGCTTCTAAAAAAATTGGAAGATTAGAACGTGGTCACGTTTGAGTGGCTCTATTAACCATAGCGAGCATTTCCATCTGTACTTATCCAGCTGTGTGATTCTTTTACTGCTCAGAATGGCATGACGTTTCAATGTTTGTTTTTTTAAATGAGTGCATTTGAATTCGTTGTTACCGTTGAAAAGTTACGCATCGAGATGTAGTAATGATTCATTGTTAGGGCCTGATGTCTCTACTGGGTGATTCCATTTATAAGGAGACCAAACTAAGTGGGCGGGGGGTCGCTGCAGGTACTTCGTGGCTTTCGTGGTGGAGTTCCAGTTCCATCAGGCTCTGTGCAACGCAGCAGGTCACGAGGGGCCTCTCCACCACTGTGATATATACCAGTCTAAAACCGCTGGAAAGATTTTCAGGTCAGGTGCTCTCTCTCTCTCTCTCTCTCTCTCTCTCTCTCTCTCTCTCTCTCTCTCTCTCTTTTACACACACACACACACACACACACAGACACACACGCACACACACACACACACACACACACACACAGAGACACGCGTACACACGCACGCACGCACGCACGCACGCACGCACGCACGCACGCAGGCACGCGCACGCACACACACACACACACACACACACACACACACACACACTAGTTTGTTTTGTTTTTAATGATTTTTCAACACTGATACAGAAGCATCAATATAACGGTATACTGAATGGAGGATGGGGCAGGCGAAGGGGATCAAGAACAAAGATATAAACACATAGAAAATATTTGAAAGAGGTCAATTCAATATTGTAGAAGAAAAAAGGTTAATCGCAGACATACTTCCCGAAGTTGGAGTATGGCTGCCATAATGGCGGGATAAAAAAACAGTCATACACATAAAACTTCACTTCCTTCGTTGGGTAGATGGGATTGATCCTTGCCTGTCTATACAGGGAGTGCCCGCAGGAGTTTCAGCCTGCGTACGCAGAAAAAAAAAACCCATACAACTTTTTTCATGTAAAGGCACTTGAGGAATATATATATCCAATATTCCAGACCATGTATGGTACAGTGGTTAGGTAGAATTTTAAGTCGTACATCAACAGATTTTCTTAAATTTCTTTAGCTGTTACCGTCGGCCACTTACTGCTCGCTTTTCCCCCTCTATCTCTGACTCATTCCATTAGACCCATCAAAAGGTTTTTCATAGGCCTACTATTTTCTGTTAAATTCCATTTACTTCATTTCTAAACAATGCATATATTTTCAACCTTATAAATGTTATTAGGTTCTCAAAAAAAAGTGTTTGACAGTAGATTTTATTTTGTTTATTCTGCATCTGTACGTGTATAATGTTGAGCCCATACAACAATGTGTTTAAAAATCTCATGTCTTTGTGTGTTCATCGTTTTCAAATAAAAGCAGTTCCAGTGTTATGTTCATTCTACTACAATGGTCACACATCTTTCTTTTAATATTTTTTCTACCCCCTCCCTACCCCAACCCCCGCCGAGTGTTCATTTGAGTTGGTGTCAGTTTCGCAAAATGAAGTTTAAGAAACAATTTGTAATCAGAAGAGTGTGACGAATTCTTACTTGGAACCATTTTAATTCAGTTTCTTAATAAAATTTCACTTTCTTCAATGCTCTCCTCGAGTCTATTACACAGTCTAACTTATTTTCCCATTTTGCAACGGAGCTCAAATCAAATATGGTTATTTTTCTACGAGAGTGCTGCAGAAAATTTCCAGTCCCTTTAAACGCATGATATTATTTGCAGTGCTCTTGTTCTTGGATTAGCGCCTATCTTGTGAGAAACATTTCACAATGAATGTATCTCCACTTTCTTAAAACTCTCTTGGTTTATCAGCTTTGGTAGACACGTTGTTATTCCTTATCTTTGTGATAGCGACATCTTTTTTGTTTATGAAGCATGCGCTTTATTACGGACTGTCCTCCAAAAGAACTTTAAAAAATGAACTGTCATTCCCTCTGTACCAGGACTTGCCTTTCTACATGTTCTTTAGGGTTTCTGATGCTTCCTAGATGGTAATCAGTCCTTCTGAGTGTTATGATTCCATTTCATTCAGTTTTTATAGATTTAAAATGTACCTGCTGATATAAGTGCCCTTTACGTCTCTTTCTTTCAACAAATGCTCGTAATGTGATCTACTCTGTTCTAACATTTCACCTCTTTCTGACAACACACTTCCTCGGTCCGTCAACATCTGATTGCTGACAAAATGCTCTTTTCCCTGATTACAAAAGTACTTGGTTGTGTTTTGTTTTTATCTTGTGAAGCTCATTTAGCTTTGGATCTAAAAATGATTCCACCACCTTTTTGTTTTTCGGATCTATGCAAGCTTATCTTTCTTCATTGTAAATGAACAGCATTAATTGTCCTTTTCTCTAAACAGTTTCCTAAACCGTTCGTTTTTTTTTTTTATCAGATTTAAAGCTAATCGTTTTGTTTTTTACTTCCTCAACCAGAACTTCTCAAAATAATCTGGCATTTATTGTAAACTGTATTTCATTGCTGGGTATTTTGCTTGTGTTCTGTCTGTCGTACGGGTGATACACATCTTGTACAGTTTGTTTCACCAAATCTGCGTGCTTGCTGTCCCCAAGTAGTGAGGCGTTCCATTTCCAGAGTGTTGTTTCTTTTCCACTCGGGTGTTTAAAGCTGTCTTTAATCTGATAAAAAGAATGGTAATTCTGTAACCCTGAAGAATGTCTTTGTCTCTAGTATTATCAGTAAAACAGTTTGACATTAAAAAGAAATCTAATCGACTTTGCTGCAGGGGATTGGATCTTCTCCAGGTGTGTGTCTTAGAATGTCAGTATTCCATTCTCTCCAGGTATCTACTAGTTATAATTCAGTGATTATGTCTAATACGGCTTCTCTGGCTTTTGCATTAGGAATACATTTATGGTCACAATTGTCCAGGCATTAGTCTAATGACTAGATTCCAGTCTCCACTGATTACATTGTTGGAGATGCCAGTCTCCTTGATTTTTGTTAGAATTTCTTTCCTTTTTTTAATTAAAAAATTGAATTGTGGTAGTTTGATCCATGGACATTCAGTAACGTGATTTTCGTGTCTTATGTGTTCAGGATAAGCACAACGTTGTTTCGTACAGGAATGCGCGTTAAGTCTTATATCGTTGCCAAAATGATGAAAGACAGGCGAACGTATGCGGAAGCCCGAAATGTAGGTACCCAGATCAAGGAATCGTTATGTACATTATATAAGGGCATAATATAAAGTCAAAGTTACCATTTAAGGTGCATTATATAAGTTCATATGACGTCAAGGTTATCTTGTAACGTAGGTTATATAAGGTCATATGACGACAAGGTTATCATGTAATGTACGCTATACAAGATCATATGACGTCAAAGTTACCATGTAATGTACGTTATATTTATGGTCATATGAGGTCAAAGTTACCACGTAATGTACGTCATATAAGATTATATGACGTCAAAGTTTCCATGATACTCATATAGAGTATCGGAAACCTGACAAGAAAACCAAAGGGCAAACCTATGAAAATGAGTTGCACGAATTCACGCCACATACAGCATGGGCGGGAACAGCATGGCAGGTACAAGGTGCGCACTGACCAAAAAAGGGGAAAAAGAAAAGAAAAAGATAAAAACGGATGCAAAATATGCTCTGTACTTGCGAATGCATGCTTGATTTTCCGCGGTGCATGCAGGGAAGAAAACTGGGCACCAAGTGCGATACAATGGTGGAGTAGTCAGAAGACAATTTTTGCCTATCGGGCAATATCAGGCTGGGTTATCTCTCTCTCAAAAAGCCCTTCAGTTTCCTTTTGAATCTCTCACTCTCTCTCTCTCTGTGCATGTGTGTTTGTCTGTCTGTCTCACTTTCTCTGTCTCTGTTTGCCTGTCTGTGCGCTCTCTCTCTCTCTCTCTCTCTCTCTCTCTCTCTCTCTCTCTCTCTCTGTCTCTGTCTGTTTTGATCTCTCCCTATCTCTCTCTGTCTGTGCTCTTTCTGTCTCTGTCTCTCTCTCTTTGCTCTTTCTCTCTATCTATACTCCCTCTCACTGTCTCTGTCTCTCTCTCTAACTGTGTGTGGGGGTTAGGGTGTGGGGTGGGTGTGTAATTGATTCTGCTTGCACCCACCCTTTTCCCTTCATCTTCGCAATCCATGATCTTATCAGTGAGAGCCGTTTTTGTTCTTGTCTATAATTAATCCATGATCTTATCAGTGAGAGCCGTTTTTGTTCTTGTCTTATAATTTTGATCTCAACCATTATTACTTTATACATTGATGCAAGACATGATAATTTATATGCAAACTTTGTCCCATGTATCAAGTTATGTTGTATGTAGATTACAGCATTCATTGTCATGCCTGCCTTGCAGAGTGGCATATGTAAATAATTGAATTACTGAGCACAAAACCATTACACGTTATATATGGACGCATCATGCTAACTATAGCTAAACAAGAACAAACGAGCTCTTATGTATGGTGCCACAAGCAAGTGAGATTGTATTAGAGCGACTCGTGAAGAATCTTACTTGTTTTCAATAATATCAAGTTTCACAGAAAAACTAAAAATGGGATACATCGTAAATTTTGCATTGATGCCAAATGATAAAAAAAAATCTGCCACCGTGAAAAAAAAAAAAAATTCTAGTTGCTCCCAAAAAAATATGGCTTCGTTGATGATAAAGATTGGGAATATGAATATACATAAGCTTCAGAAACGGATAGACCATCCAAAACAAGGTCGACACTCGTGAGTCTAGATGGGCGCTAGGGTTGGATGATAAAGGGCAGGTTTGAGAAGGGGATGGGGGAGAAAGGAGAGAGTGAGAGTGGCGTGGGCAGCGGGAGAGGGGAATGGGAGGGGCTTGGAAGAGAGGGGTGACGGGTTTAGGTTCCTGCTTCAAGTGGCGTTGTCTGTAGTGCCAGGGTCAGGGCACTTGGAAGGGGGCGGGGGGGGGGGGGGGGGGGGGGGGGGGGGGGGGGTTAAGCGAAGAGAGAGGAGTGTGGAGTGATTCCCACAAGAAGATGTCAAGTAGCGTATGTGGGGAGGAATGGAACATTACGAAAATAACCCTTTTAAAATGAGTGAGTCTACTCTTTCAGTGCTACTCTGACGCTAAATACCTTTTTGTTAGTGTTCTAAGTGTCGCTAAACACATCTAATATATGCAGTCAAAGATGTGACCGTATCAATAGGGTGTTTCAAAACCATTTTAAGAAAATCGCTGTCATCTTCATCTTCCTTGAAAAAGACGTACCTTTTCACGAATTTGATTTTGGTTGCAGGAATAGAAGAGGTAACCTCCCACCTTTCATTAGGAGGCGTTGGGGGATGGAGGGTTGTTATCATGAGCTATATGGCTCAAGTTCAAATGTGCGTCAATTTCTGGCGTTTTCATTTCATTCATATTACAGTGCTACACTGAACATGAGAGACTGCTTTGAAAACTCGGTGAACTCCGTCCAATACCGGAGTAACTAGGGAAAACCAGCACGCCTGTGTCCCGTCATATTTGTCCCACTCACCTCTGCGTTTTACCTCTGTCATGTTCATTCATTACAAACGCCATCATTTACAAGCAACGTGTGGTTGCTATCATTTTTTTTATCTGGGGAAAGTATACAAAACTACGTGGGGATTTGGAATTTTTAAGAATCTTCATATCTCGGTTGTTGAGGTCATCTCCCTCTTCCCATCAACAACTTTCTAGCTGTTCGGTAGTTCCATGTGTGGGCTGGCACTGTACTGTCTGACGTCAACGAGCAGGAATAGGTTATATATCCTAGGAGAGCATTCTTTCCCCTGCTCTCTGCAGCATCAAAATTAATGAGATTGTCAGTTCTGTTAACCAGGGTTCAGAGTCCGCTGTATGTGTTGATGTCCTTGCTCTCTCTACGCAGTAAGAGCCACCTACGCTGGTGTACAAAGTCAGCTGAAACTTTGCATGAATTAGATCCGTCAGTGGGTTGAGAAAAATGGGTTAACGCTGATGCTTCTTGTTAGGTCCCATGGCAATTGATAACTGTTCTCTTTCATCTTCTCACCCATCTTCACTCACCACCTAATCAACCTGCTTTCTCTTTCACGCCTTTCTCACATACATGCAACATATGATGTATTGCGCTTAGGTCCACTCCATGAGGAGTGAAATTATAATGTCACTTTTTCATATACAAGCATTATACCCGGTGGGTATATGAACAGGTCCATATAATAGTGAACCTGTAAACCTCAGAATTCCTTTTCTTTTGTAATTTCGTAACTTTACGTCCCATTACTTTAAGTGTTTTTCTTTGATCACTTTGTTTTCTGCAAGTGAGGAATTCAACGAATAAATTCAACCTTAGCTTCAAATGTACAATACCTTTTGTTTGTCAGGTATTGGAATTCGACGATTAAACTCTCCAATAGCTTCAAAAGGACAATATATTTGTTTGCCCGGTAACTGGATTCAACATTTAAGTCACAACAGTTTCATAAGGGCAATACCATTTGTTTGCCAGGTAACGGCTAATAATCCAGTATTTCTTTCGATTTCTGACCAGCGCTTTGCGCCGATTTTCTTTCCAACACTGCTGAAGGGGTTAAAACATCAATTCCCCTGGGATCTGAACTTTGACTGAAGGGGGGAAAGCGCCATGAGACACTTCTTGCTCATTTTTTTGGGCATGAAGTGTTGACCCCCGAGTCATAACCGAAAGGTAGTGGACCTAAGCGCGTTGACTCTCTGAGGATACGAAATCATAATGAAAATAATGACAATTACTATAGCACCCAACCTTACAACGTAGGCTGCTGGGCGCTTTGCAAGCTTTAACAATTCAGCATCTTATATATGTGCAGAAAACACGCACGCACCAAATATTGCGTTCATAGGTCATCAACATAGCTACACCCACACGCGCGTGCCCGCGCACAGCCGTTCGCGCGCACACACACACATCCTCCTCGCGCACACGCGCCTGGAACATACTGTTGCACACAAGGTTATACTATGTAACCAGTGAACAGCTCCTTTGTACACAAGCAAAGTGTACACATATATAATGTCTTGTGAGGGTTGCCCGTCCTTCTTGTTGCCTTTGCTATGCCCTTGTCCGCCGGTTTTGTCTGTTAGCAGCATCCGCAGGTCCGGGGGAGCCCCCAGGACCTTGTAATGCGTCCTGGACTGGGCCCACGATGCTGGTCTGCCAGTCCGCGGCTTGTTGCGCTGGAGGTACCGTGAAGGTCGTCGTGGGGGTGTGGCTGCCACCTGTTGTGCCGGGTCGGCCATCGTCGATGTGCTGCCCTCACTCGCTGTCAGCGCAGGCCTTCAGCGTCGCTGCGGTCTTGTCTTTGGCATCTGTAAAATACCCAATCTTCGGACACGAAAAAGGGGCTTACCGTGTGTGTACTTCTATTGCCCTGTGGAATGGAATGGGATCAATCAACACGGGTCAGAACTGCACGCGTACTGGCCAAAAGTCACAACTAATATCGCTGGATTGTGGAGGAACAGTCCTAGTCGTGGCTAACATCATCACTTTGCCGAGAGAACATGCAAACACACAACTGATACAGCCGCATTGCTGAAAAATTGCTGAGAAGCCTGTAACCCTTGTCACGGGTAATGTAGCCGCACTGTTGAGGAGCTTGCAGAGTTATACAGCTGGTCATCATCACCACTGAAATAGCCGAATTGGTGAGAAAACCTGCAAAAACACATCCTGGGTGGCTGCATTGAGGAAGATTTTCTGAGAAACTCGCAAGACATAGCCACGGCTCACGTAGCCGCATTGCTGGAAAACCAGCAAGTTATATATATATATATCTATATATATATGTATATAACATGGGCCGCATTGCTGGAAAACATGCAAAGTTACATATATAAACATGCTTAGACACAACTGATGTAGTCGCACTGAGGAAAGATCGTTGAGGGAGACTTGCTGAGAAACCTGCAAACCAGTGTCATGGCCACATTGCTGAAAAAAGATGCAAAGTTATATATATATAAATATAAACCAGCCAAACACAGCTGATGTGTACCAGAGAGGAAAAATTGTTGAGACAGTCATGGTTGATGTAGCTGCATTGCTGCAAAATGTGCATTTTCACCGCTGATGTAGCTGCCTTGAAAAAAAAAAAAAACAGTCATGCCTTGAGTAGAAAACCTGGATCCTGGCTAATATGGCTGCATTGCTGAGAGACATGGCAGATCACAGCAGATGTAGCTGCATTGAGTGGAAAACATAGGTCACAATTAATACAGCCGCGTTGCTGATGAACATGCAAGATCACACAGAAAACATAGGTGACAATAAAACCCGTTGAGTGCCTTTAAGCCGTCAGCTGACGCCGTAGTAAAATTGTACTTCCAGTGCCTATGGGCCGTCCACTGACGTCATGCATTTGTCTTGAATTTTCATTCGTTACTATTCCTATCAAAGGACTGAAATAGAGTGTGCGTAGTAAGCCTTATATGTCTGCAGTATTAAAATGATATGCCAATGACCACATGTGAGGGGAAAGACCATTTTTCCTCATCACCGACTGGATGACAGCCAGCGCTTTGTCTCGCTTGCAAAGATGGCGGCGCAACCTTCGACGAGCGTAGCGACCAAATCAACGTACTTACACAGCTGAGCGGGCTCTGCTAATCATTTTTGACAAAGATAATAATCTTTTATTCAGCGACTCACTCGAGCATGAAGGTGAGATGATGATAGTGATGGAATTGCCGACCACATTCGTCGGTTATTGAGTCGTGCTGTGCGATCTCAAGAGTGTGTTCAGCTGACTGGTTACCATCGTGGGACGAGCTAGCCTGCACTGCACTGTGCGAGTGGCCAGCGACGTGTTAGTCAGCGCGAGAGGGGAGCGCGGCCTGCTCGCGGCGTGACACGGGCAGCAGGAAAGGTAGGGGAAGAGGAGGAGTGAAAGAGAGGGTTGAAGTCCAGCAAGGGGGCGTGGTGGGGGGGGGGGGGGGGGTGGTGGTCGTGGACTGACCTGTCTGCATGAGGTGTGAGCGTCTGGATAGACTTCTAGACTGTTTTACTTTCATTTACAGGTGTAGCCGCAAGATCACGGGAAAACATAGGTCACAATTAATATAGCCGCATTGCTGATAAACATGCAAGGGACACAGCAGATCACCGCTGATGTAGCTGCATTGAGTGGAAAACATAGGTTCACGGCTAATATAACCGCATTGCTGATAAACATGCAAGGGCACAGCTGATGTAGCTGCATTGAATGGAAAACATAGGTCACGGCGAATGGAGCCGCATTGCTAGAAAACATGCAAGAGCACAGGTGATGTAGCTGCATTGAATAGAAAACATGGGGTCACGATTAATATAGCCGCATTGCTGATAACATGCAAGATCATAGCTGATGTAGCTGAATTGTGTGAAAACATAGGTCACGACTAATCTAGCCGCATTGGCGATAAACATGCAAGAGCACAGCTGATGTAGCTGCATTGAATAGAAAAACATGGGTCACGGCAAATGGAGCTGCATTGCATTGCAAGAGAGAAACATGCAAGAGCACAGCTGATGTAGCTGCATTGAATAGAAAACATGGGTCATGGCTAACGGAGCCGCATTGCTGAGAAACATGCAAGAGCACAGCTGATGTAGCTGCATTGAATAGAAAACATGGGGTCACGGCTAATGGGGCCGCATTGCTGAGAAACATGCAAGAGCACAGCTGATGTAGCTGCATTGAATAGAAAACACGGGTCACGGCGAATGGAGCCGCATTGCTGAAAGCACAGCTGATGTAGCTGCATTGAATAGAAAACATAGGTCACGATTAGTATAGCCCGCATTGCTGAGAAACATGCAAGAGCACAGCTGAGCACAGCTGATGTAGCTGCATTGAGTAGGAAACATAGGTCACGGCTAATAGCCGCATTGCTGAGAAACATGCAAGAGCACAGCTGATGTAGCTGCATTGCATTGAGTAACATAGGTCACGGCTAATGGAGCCGCATTGGTGAGAAACATGCAAGAGCACAGCTGATGTAGCTGCATTGAATAGAAAACATGGGTCACGGCTAACGGAGCCGCATTGCTGAGAAACATGCAAGAGCACAGCTGATGTAGCTGCATTGAATAGAAAACATGGGTCACGGCTAATGGGGCCGCATTGCTGAGAAACATGCAAGAGCAGCAGCTGATGTAGCTGCATTGAATAGAAAACACGGGTCACGGCGAATGGAGCCGCATTGCTGAGAAACAGCAGCACAGCTGATGTAGCTGCATTGAATAGAAAACATAGGTCACGATTAGTATAGCCGCATTGCTGAGAAACATGCAAGAGCACAGCTGATGTAGCTGCATTGATAGAAACACAGGTCACGGCTAATATGCAGCCGCATTGCTGAGAAACATGCAAGAGCACAGCTGATGTAGCTGCATTGAGTAGGAAACATAGGTCACGGCTAATGGAGCCGCATTGCTGAGAAACATGCAAGAGCACAGCTGATGTAGCTGCATTGAATAAAAATGGGTCACGGCGAATGGAGCCGCATTGCTGAGAAACATGCAAGAGCACAGCTGATGTAGCTGCATTGAATAGAAAACATAGGTCATGATTAGTATAGCCGCATTGCTGAGAAACATGCAAGAGCACAGCTGATGTAGCTGCATTTGAATAAAACATGGGTCACGGCTAATGGAGCCGCATTGCTGAGAAACATGCAAGAGCACAGCTGATGTAGCTGCATTGAATAGAAAACATAGGTCACGATTAGTATAGCCGCATTGCTGAGAAACATGCAAGAGCACAGCTGATGTAGCTGCATTGAATAGAAAACATGGGTCACGACTAATGGGGCCGCATTGCTGAGAAACATGCAAGAGCACAGCTGATGTAGCTGCATTGAATAGAAAACACGGGTCACGGCGAATGGAGCCGCATTGCTGAAAACAGAAACATGCAAGAGCACAGCTGATGTAGCTGCATTGAATAGAAAACACGGGTCACGGCGAATGGAGCCGCATTGCTGAGAAAGCAAGCAGCTGATGTAGCTGCATTGAATAGAAAACATTGGTCACGGTTAGTATAGCCGCATTGCTGAGAAACATGCAAGAGCACAGCTGATGTAGCTGCATTGAGTAGTAGAAAACATAGGTCACACGGCTAATATAGCCGCATTGCTGAGAAACATGCAAGAGCACAGCTGATGTAGCTGCATTGAATAGAAAACATAGGTCACGATTAGTATAGCCGCATTGCTGAGAACATGCAAGAGCACAGCTGATGTAGCTGCATTGAATAGAAAACATGGGTCACGGGCGAATGGAGCCGCATTGCTGAGAGCACAGCTGATGTAGCTGCATTGAATAGAAAAATAGGTCACATAGGTCACGATTAGTATAGCCGCATTGCTGAGAAACATGCAAGAGCACAGCTGATGTAGCTGCATTGAGTAGGAAACATAGGTCACGGCTAATATAGCCGCATTGCTGAGAAACATGCAAGATCACAGCTGATGTAGCTGCATTGAATAAAACATAGGTCACGATTAGTATAGCCGCATTGCTGAGAAACATGCAACAGCACAGCTGATGTAGCTGCATTGAGTAGGAAACATAGGTCACGGCTAATATAGCCGCATTGCTGAGTAACATGCAAGATCACAGCTGATGTAGCTGCATTGAGTAGAACATAGAGGGCACGGCTAATAGCGCCGCATTGCTGAGAAACGTGCAAGTAATGTAGCTGAATTGTGAAAAAAACAAGTGGTAGAAATGATGAGAGACATGCAAAACAAACATAGTTACGGCTAATGTAGTCGCGTTGCTATGAAACATGCAAAACATAGTTACGGCTAATGTAGTCGCATTGCTATGAAACGTCCAAGTTTAAGGTTGTTGTGTAGCTGCATTGAGGGCCAATAGTCCTAGTTATGGCTGATATGGCCACGTCGCAGCGAAACGTGCACCGTCACAGCTGAAGAGCTGCATTGTAACAGAAAAACCAGTCAAGGAAAACAGGAGGGACCTAAAATAGGTACTCCTGGTAATCTTTAGTGGTATCTCTTTTAGTGATGTAACGACTGCTGATGAACATGGTAAAAGACAACCAAAATCAAAAGCAATATTCTGCCATGACAGTTGTAAAAGGCACCGATTTTATTTTTTTTTTATTTATTTTATTTTTTTTTTTATTTTATTATTATTATTTTTATTTTTTTTTTTGTTTGTTATTTTTTTTATTTTTTTATTTTATTTATTTTATTTTTTTTTTTTTTTTTTTTTTTTTTTTTTTTTTTTTTTTTTTTTTTTTTTTTTTTTTTTTTTTTTTTTTTTTTTTTTTAAGCGCCTTAAAAATACATAACTTCTGTGTCTGGTATTCCGTCATTTATCGATTCCCCTTGGGGGTTGAGAGAGAGATGGTGTATGAGACGAAATTTACCTTTCTCTTTCTTGGGCACCAGACCTATCGGTGAAATGGTAAGGTTTGAAAAATGGTTTCTCCTTAAATGGGCCTGCTAGTCGTCCTAGTCGTCCTAGTCGACATTCATTGTCTAGTTTACTACTCACTATTTCAGGGTGGTCGTCTGTGGATGCTGAGCTGAGTTAGTCGTCCTAGTCTGCATTCATTGTCCAGTTTACTACTCACTATTTCAGGGGGTGGTCGTCTGTGGATGCTAAGTGAAGGGCTTCCTTACGGGCTTCCTTATGGGTTAAAGAGCCCTGTGTAACCGACTCGGAAGCCCCATCTGAAACCTTCGCTAAGGAATACTGCTAATTCCCTGTCATACCCTATTAGGTAGCGTTCTAACATTTCATGCTTGACTGGGCTTGGTAGGACTCTACTGTCGCAC
Source organism: Conus betulinus (assembly GCA_016801955.1). Classification (NCBI taxonomy): domain Eukaryota; kingdom Metazoa; phylum Mollusca; class Gastropoda; order Neogastropoda; family Conidae; genus Conus; species Conus betulinus. The sequence continues at coordinate 565,085 of JADBJO010000267.1, read as the reverse complement.
TTTTCTAAGTGTGGTGGGATTTGGGTTGGTTTCCGTCTGTGGTGGGTGGAACCATGCACACGTCATAAGCAACACCTCTAAGACCTTGTGTTAATTTGATTTTACGTTTTTCTGGGTCTAGGCCAAATTCATTTGCCAATCTTTTAAAGCAGTCCAAGTTTGCGTCAGTACTTTACTTTCTGTATTCTCATTAAATGGATCCAAAGAAAATGACATTGCTGGAATTTGGATGGGTGTTATGCAATTCTTGGTCATCAACTATCCACTAAGTACAACAAAAGCAAAGAATCACACGATGTAAATATCAAAATGAATTGATTATAACGTCACCACACACACACACTCTTATTATTTGCTGTGTAAGATAATCGTTCACACAACAACAACAAACAAGAAAAGATTTCCCTCCTGGACTCCACTCAATCAGCCTATTTGCACTTAATTCTGCTCTTTGTCCAAATTTTTGGACTAGCCAAAGGAAATAAAATTTTTTGAGTGAATTGTATTTAACAATCCAAAGTGAATTTTACAATCCCGGACGAGCCCCCCCCCACGTCGATGTGAAGTTTTTTTTTTTTTTTTTTTTTTTTTTTTTTTTTTTTTTTGTTTGTTTTTTTTTTTTTTTTTTTTAACCGGAGCACACGATCGCAAAGGGGAGGCGATCGGCCGCGCGTAGAGGTATAAATATACAAGCTAAATAATAAAAATATACTAGTACCGTGATATAAAACACAGCACAGTGATATAATAAACGCGCGCAAGGGGTAGGTGAGCGAGAGACTCGCGTGTGTGATGTGCCTGGGGATCAAGAAATGGTGGGAAACTCGATCACCGGTCCACAGCACCGTCACCGAAAAGTGCTGAGTAACGCTGCGTGAACGAAGTACAAATGCGATCGCGAAGGTAGGTCGTGATCGCTATGCACACGTTGAAGAACGATAAATGATGCGATAAATGATGAGCAAAAAAATGGAAAACGAGAAATGTAGTAGCCAAACCACGTGTAGCACAGTGGACTTATTAAGCTGAGCCGACGGGAGAAAGCCCGACCGGCGCAAGGAAGATGGCGGCCGAGACCGGCCACGCGGTCGTCGCCCAAGTAGTGGTGTGAGCGTCGCACAAGTAGTGGCGTGACTGGAAAATAAATAGCAGGAGGGCCTTAAGGAGAGGCGCGCGCGGTCTAGAAAGGCCGAACCAAACAACCTGGCGTGGGGTAAAACGGCGATAACCACGAACCGGGTTACGCGTATAACCACGAACCGGGACAACGACGATCGCCAAAATAAGTCAAGTGCTAGAAATACTAGCCCACCGATAGCCTCACACGGCAAGTGTAACAAAGGTTTAGCGCAAGCCACAAGTGAATGAGTCAAGAATGCGAACACAAGCAAACTGTACACAAAGGCAAAGTACAGGCGAGAAAGAGCACAAGACTTATCTTGTTTGGGCGACAGGAATTTTTTCGTGGAGCAGAGTGCGTCTTCACTGCTAGCGTGTTACTCGAAAAAGGAAGTGCTTTTTCGCTTGCCTGACATACGTCGAAAAGGGGAGTGTTTTTGCGCATGCCTGACTTATGTCCCATAATCTTTCCTCACGATCCATCATGGCCTTTTTTTTCCTCACGATCCATCATAGACTTCTTTCCTCACGATCCATCATGGCCTTTTTTTCCTCACGACCCACTATGGACTTATTTCCACTCGATCCACCATGGACTTTTTTCCGCACGATCCACCGTGGACTTCTTTCCACACGATCCACCGTGGACTTCTTTGCTCACGATCCACCGTGGTTTTCTTTGCTCACGATCCACCGTGGACTCCTTTCCTCACGATCCACCATGAACTTCTTTCCACACGATCCACCGTGGTTTTCTTTGCTCACGATCCACCGTGGACTCCTTTCCTCACGATCCACCGTTGACTTCCTTATCACTTTCGACTCCACCAGCTGTTTGGCACACAGGTTCGGGGGGGGGGGGGGGGGGGTGTTCAGAATTTCATTCCTTCTCAAGAATGTTTATTGATGGCTCGAAATCGGAAGAGGGGGGTGGGGGTTGCCTCTGCTGCCTTTTGCACAATAGCTCCTTCTCTGAAAAATTTAAAACACATTCCCACTGACAGCGCCATCTATACTGCTGAGCTGACAACCCTGGTCCTGGCTCTTGCAATGTCTCTATATTAAAACATAAAGCCTTCCTCGTTCTGTCGGATTTCCTTTCTGCTTTTGAGGCGTTTGTTGACCGTAGCTTCAAGCACCCTCATCTGCTGAAGTTGGTTGAACCGTACACCTCCCTGAAATCTGATGGACAGAACATAGTTTTTGCTTAGGTTTCCGATCAAGTCGGCATTCGAGGCAATGAAGTGGCCGATCAACTTGCCAAGAATGCCACAAATCAAGAGTTGACCAGATTCTCTATACCTCACACGGGTCTGAAACCAAAAGTTCGGGCTTATGTCAAAAAGACATCTGGCAGGAGGAATGGAACTCGAACAAACTCTTTCAAAACGTCCAAACCTGAAAGCGGTTTCTGTGTGTTCCACAAGCAGTCATAAATAAGACACTCTTGTGCTGTTTGCACACAGGTCACTCCTTTAACACCCACTCTTATCTTTAAACGGTAAAGAAGCTCCGTGGTGCACTCAGAATGAAATGTTTGTTTACAGAGTGTTTGAAGTTTCATGATCTCGATTGTAAACACTTTACAGGACACTCCATGAAAAATATTGTTGAGAGATGTCCCATCTGATATGATTACGTTAGTTTCTGAAAGAGGTAAACACTTTTCATTTGATCTAAGGTTTCATGTATGAAAGATTTTAATGAAAGTCTGGTGTTTTGTAAAATATGTTTTAATGCGTTGTATGTCATTTTCTTCTCTTTTTTTTTTTTTACATAATCCGTTCTGTAAGTTGACTTCAACGAGATGACACTTGATATGGCTCTTTGCGGTCGTCTGTGCTGTAGGCAACACTATCTCACTTTCTCTCTCATCACATCTAAGTCATGTAAGGAATAGTTTCATTTGTGCTACTTAAGATACAATGCTGTCTGGACTGCTGCTCTTTCAGGTCCATGTTGAGGAAAGGATCGTCTATCCCATGGCCGGAAGCCCTGAAAGTGGTGACAGGAGACAGCAGGATGAATGCCAGCGCCCTGCTCGAATACTTCAGCCCCCTTCTAACGTGGCTTAAGGACCAGAACGCGCGGGAACGATTGGGATGGACCTCGGTGTGTCCCAGGGATGACCAGTTGTGGCGTCCGGCACATCCTACCCCAGCAGAAGTCTAGCAGTCTCCGAATCAGTCAGAAACGCAAGCTCACGTGTCAGCAGAAATAACCGTTGAAACTAATCCTTTCACAGCAGAAGTATAGCTTTCTCCGAGTCAGTCAGAATCACCAACTGACGTGTAAGCCGAAACAACTGAAGAAAGAAGCAGCCGTTTGGATCAGAGACACGTGGTTAAAAGAGCGTCAAGGCAGAAATCGGAGACCGAGGACTAGAAAACAATTATCGCATCAGCAGACAGCTTGAGCTCCACTAAAGTCAAATCTCCCTGGTACGGGCTTGATGTTGATCAGCTTGATTCGATCTCTGCTTCTTCAGAAAATAAGTAAACTGATGAACATTCTCTGCTGCTTTCACCCATGTTGTCATTAGTCCTTACTCAGTGGAAAGTACACACACCTGTAATAATTCAAATATCGATTTCATAGATTATTTCATTGAGTAGTCAGTTTTTGTAGGGTGTTATTTTAGTCCTCGGCAAACAGGGCATAGAGTAGGTGAAACTAAATTAATTTTGTTGTGTTGTGAAATAGTCTGGAAGTTGAAAATGCAGCCACACTGCACAGCAGTTAAATGAATAAAGAAGTAACCCCCAGCACGTTGTCAGACTGATGCCCATTCTGAAAGAATGTTCCATATCCTTGTCTCTTGCTCAGTCTCTATCTGCATGTCCGTCCTCTCTCTCTCTCTCTCTCTCTCTCTCTCTCTCTCTCTCTCTCTCTCTCTCTCTCTCTCTCTCTCTTCTTTCTTTCTTTCTTTCTTTCTCTGTGTGTGTGTGTGTGTGTGCGCGCGCGTGCGTGTGTGCGCGTGCGTGCGTGTGCGCGCGTGTGTGTGTGCGTGTGCGTGTGTGTGTGTGTGTGGCAATTCTCCTTCCAGACACATTTTTCACAACGAATTGAAAGCTAAGATTACTACACAAATTTCCCGAAAACGAATGATTCCGCGATGCATCATTAACCATATCACCAGCTGCTGTGGCGAAGTGGTCATCATCTCGGACACCCAGCTGGGAGGTCGTAGGTTCGATTCCCACCAAAGCCATTTCATTTGAGGGAATGTTCAACCCCGACCAGCTCCTACCCAGCTGGGAAGTCTGGGACCACTTAGTCGAGTTTCACACTTTAAGTGGATGCGTCTTGGTGGGTACTGCTCAAATTTCCTGACCTACACTGCAAGTGTCCCTATTTCTCAGGCCTGGTTTTTACGCCAAGATACATTATAAAATAGGTGTAGAGTACAGTCCAATCAAGCAGTCTCAGATCAGAAGGGAAATCCATAGCATTATTTTCATCATCCTCATCCTCATAGATCTTAAAATGTCTGAAATTCTGGGGACCTTCATGCCCTGCTGTCATGTTGATCTTGGTTTCGATTGACTCTCCACGTATATGGCCTTGGTTTGATTCAGTCAGGGTCACCGATATCCGTTGGCCGGACGTGGTGGCGCCCTTCGGAGGGAGGCTTAGTAGGTGATGTTCTGCGGATGAAGGGTCGGAATTGGCACCACTGAACTCAACTAAAGTGGCTCGGCAATTTCCCCTCTGGAGGAGACCCAGCCTTTCGGGCCCACTTTTCTTTCACAAAGGTTTCACTCCATCAGTCAGGTTCCACCCAGTCCCCACAACAACCACGTCTCTCTCTCTTTCTCTCTCTCTCTCTCTCTCTCTCTCTCTCTCTCTCTCTCTCTCTCTCTCTCTCTCTCGCCTTCAAGCTTTTCCAGGCTATGCAAGCGAACAGGCGAAACAGCAACGACTACCACCATTGGGGGAGACCTTCCACATATCTCACGGATCCCCCCCCCCCCCCCCCCTCCCCCCCCCTCCATTCCGCGGTAGGTAAGGCAACATTCAGGTAGTAGAAACTGTTGATGTTAGACAACACACAGTCACAGCCATAGATGTAGAGTAATACAAATCCCGGCTGTAGATATATAAGGTCAACTCAAATTACAACTGTGGATTTAAGACGACACGAGATCACAACTGACGTGCATGTGTGTGTGTGTGGGTGTGGGTGTGTGTGTGTGTGTGCGCGTGCGCGCGCGCGAGAAAGTGAGTGTGTGTGTTTGTGTGGATGTGTGTGTGTGTGCGTGTGTGCCAGTTTGTGTGTATGTGTGTGTGTGTACACGCGCGCGCGCATGTGTGTATCTGTGAGAGAGAGAGAGAGAGAGAGCAGAGCAATCTTAAGAAACAAGTATGATTAAACAAACAAATATATCAATTTGAAATGAAATATCAAAATGATTGGAAGATATAAAGAAAGACGAGTAAGCCGAAAATCCAACTATACTTTGATGAAAAAAGTTACAAATTTAAATGAAAAAACGTGCTCAAATAATAAAGGTCAAATCAATACACCTTTACAATAGCTTTGTTGATATATGTCAGAGGTAATGCACCTGCAATGGATTCTGTGCATGGAAGGTCAAATCGGTACAGAACAACTCTCTACAAAATGACATGGTAAGTAAACGTCAAAGCAACACCCTTCATAGAGTAGTGTGATAATAAAGATCAAATGAGTACACTTCTGCAGAGTGCGGCAGTTTTTAAAACAAAAGGTCAAATCAAAATACTACTATCGAGGACTATGGTAATAAAGGTCGAATCAGTACACCTGTACAGAGTGCTTTGGTAATAAAACGTCAAACAGTATATACCTGTATATAGGGCTGTGGTATTAAAGGTCAAATCTGTAAACCTGTGCAGAGCGGCGCTGTAGTAATGAAGGTCAAATCAATAAATGTGTACTGAGCTCTGTCGTAGTAAAGGTCAAATCAATAAATGTGTACTGAACTCTGTCGTAGTAAAGGTCAAATCAATAAACGTGTACAGAGCGTTGAAGTAATACAGGTCAAACCAAACATCTTTGCAGAGCGCTATAGTAATCAATGAGCTCTAGATAGGTGCTGTGGAAATAAAGGTCAAATAGATACTTTTTCTGCCCCGACCGGCTCCTACCCTGAGTTGACATTGCTACGGGCTCAGTTGGGAAGACTGGGACCACACAGTCGTTCATTCAACAACTCAATGGATGCGTCTCTGGGAGTGTTGCTCAAATTTCCTGACCAACACTGCAAGTGTCTGTGCCTCTCGGGCCTGGTTTGACGCCGGTATGTATCAAGAAAGTAAGCGTAGAGTGCAGCCCTGTCATGCATTTTCAGACAGGAATGGAATTCCGTAGCATCATCGTCATAATCGATCAGCATCAAACAAAAAGTCCCAAATTCCGTGGCCCTTCATGCCCTGCTTTTATGGTGACCACGGTTTTGATGTCCTCTCCACGTCTGTGGCCTTGTTTGATTCCGTTAGGTTCACCGGTATTGGCGAGTCCCTGGGAGCTGCTATTGGACGGACGTAGTGTGGCGCCCCCGGAGGGAGAGCCCACTCACGTCAACTCCGCGACTAAGTGATTATTGTCGTCAGCAGGGGGGCTTAGTATGTGGTGCCCTGCGTATTTGGATGAGAACAATCGAAGTGACTCGACGGCAGTGCAGCATATATCTTCTCCGGTGGGTTGCTCCTTGATGATTTGACATTGACTGCTCCCTGTGTATTGCTGATGCCGGGCTGCGGCGGTCCTGGCTGTGGCTGTGGCTGTGGTTGTGGATGGGTGTCGGAATGAGTGGCGTGAGCACACTGCCACTGAGGTGGTACAGATGATGAGACAGCCAAAGAAAAAAAAAGTTCAAATAAATACACTTCTACAGTGCTGTGGTAAGAAGGGTCAAATAAACACATCTCTACAGTGTGCTGTGGTAATAAAGGCTGGATAAATGTACCTCAACAGAGCGGTATGGTTATAAAGATCAAATCAGTTTACCTGAATAGAGTGCTGCGGTCATAAATGTCAAATAATACGTCTTCACCGAATGCTTTGATGTTATAAATCAAATCGGTATACCTGTATAGAGTGCTGTGGATATATAAAACTCAAATAAATATACCTCAAACAAAGTGCCTGCACAGAGCGATGTTGTGATAAACGTCACATCGATACCCCTCTATAGAGTGCTCTGGTGATAAATGTTAAATCAGTATACTGCAAAGAGTGCTGTTGTGATGAATGTGAAATCGATACACCTTTGTAGAGTATTGTGGAAATAAAGATCAAACCAGCACACTTCTACGGAGTGCTGTGACAGTAAAGTTCGAACCAATCCATCTCTTAGGGATCTTTGGTACATAACAGGCAAATCAGTGAACACATTTACAGAGTGCTATGGTATTAGAAGTCAAAGCAATGCACGTTTACAGAGTGCAATGGTAATGAACATCAAATTAATACACGTTTACA
>JADBJO010000267.1:535000-550000 GCA_016801955.1 Conus betulinus | reverse complement strand
CACACTCTTCATTTTTTTTAAGCTGTCGCCTTTTATTTAGGCTTCGTCAGTATTATTACATCTTGTTTCACATTGCAAACTGGTGAAATGTTCTATATATAGCATATATATATATATATATATATATATATATATATATATATGTGTGTGTGTGTGTGTGTGTGTGTGTGTGTGTGTGTGTGTGTGACCATGATGGTGTTTTGGTGTGCTTCGACCAAAAGGCGACATTTTTTTGGTCGCTCCGCGCGCGCAAAATGGCGTCTAGCTGTGACGACTGCTTTGTCGACAAGGTACTGATACGTAAGAAATGGAGGCGATTACATGCCCAGAAATATCGCCGGAAAAAAAAAAACCCGGCGAGATCACATAAGTTTGTGCCAAATATATATTGATGAATCAAGTTTGAAAGTAATTTGTGACGGAGGAACCTATTTTTACTGTTGTTACAAAAGTATCAGGTATCCCCTTGATCTCTGTTGCGTGATGGCAGATGAAAACCAATCCTTCATCTCCCGTCTCTCTCTCCATCCCCCTCCTTCCCTAAGAAGACCAGACCTAAAACATAAGGAAATCTTTCCACGTCAAAAAAAAAAAAAAAAAAGGATTTCACAAAATGCAGCATAACTATATGCTATTGTTATGTCATTGACTTTTACATGAAACGCGCCAGTGTCTGCCGACAACATTCTTCTTTTTGTGAACTCGAAATCCGTTCTGCGCTCGTTACAGCATTGGGATTGTAAAGTTAGAAAAGATTTTTTTTTCGAAATCACACACATAGAACATTTCATGATATTTAGAGGTATAGAATAGACTTCTGCTGGATTCCATCACATAGAACAGTTCATGATATTGAGAGGTGTAGCATAGACTTCTGCTGGGTTCCATCACTTAGAACATTTCATGATATTAGAAGTATAGCATAGACTTCTGCTGGATTCCATCACATAGAACATTTCATGATATTGAGAGGTATAGCATAGACTTCTGCTGGATTCCATCACATAGAACATTTCATGATATTGAGAGGTATAGCATAGACTTCTGCTGGATTCCATCACTTAGAACATTTCATGATATTGAGAGGTATAGCATAGACTTCTGCTGGATTCCATCACATAGAACATTTCATGATATTGAGAGGTATAGCATAGACTTCTGCTGGATTCCATCACTTAGAACATTTCATGATATTGAGAGGTATAGCATAGACTTCTGTTGGGTTCCATCTCGTTATCGTTGAAAGTGGAATGAGCGAGCTGATTGCCCTGGGGGGGGGGGGGGGGGGGGGGGGGGGGCAGATAGGGGACGCGCAGAAAATGTAGCAATTTATCTTCTACAATTTTTTTCAAGGAATTCTTCAGCAGTCTGTGAGTAAAAAATTCTCTCCTCTTTTTCTCCCCACCCCCTCCCCTTCTCCCATATATTGTCAACGGTCCAACACGCATAGCTAAGGTAAATTTTAGATAAGTGGGACACTTATTTTTTATGGTAATGTTACCTGTACCCGAAAATGACTTTCTTCTGTGTATCACCTCATAATACATTCTCAGTATGAACAAAGATTCATGAGAAGAGCGAGTTTCACGTTGATAACGATCAAAATGTGATCCAGATTTACTCAGATCCATACATTGTCAATAGTGCTGCTGTCCTATCTTGGACTGAAATGGTCAGATAATAAGGTGGTCTCGTTATCGATATCTTGGTCCTGTATTGTGGGTCGCATGGATGTGCGAGAACATAAATGTGTGGTTAGTTTCGTGACTGTCTGTCATCTGTAATACATACGACGAAGAGACGTCAAAGAAAACTGAAACTGAACTGTCTTATCTAGAGTAAAGTGAAAGAGAGAGACAGGGACAGAGGGAGAGCTACAGATAGAGTGAGACAGACAGAGAGAGAGAGAGAGAGAGAAAGGCAGAGAGAGGTAGAACTACAACATTTATGACTTTGGGAGGGACAGAGGCTTACAAGAGACAGGCAAAAGTATATACTGAAAAAAGGCAGAGATAAATGGAAAGACCGAGATTTTAAATGGACAGAAACACAAGAGAGAGAGAGAGAGAGAGAGAGAGAGGATATTTGTTTCCAAGGGTAACCGATAAGCAAATGCATGCTTTTCTTTGCCCTGGTAATGGATTATGAGTGACCAGCATCTAAAACTTACAAAACTTTTAACAAACATACAAATGTTCAAAAGTAGAGAAGTTCAACTGAGTTGTTTTTCCATAAACATTAAAGCGTAGGTGAATTTGTTGTAAAAAAAAAATAAATAAATAAATAAATAATAAAAGCAAAAATAAATGAATTGATAAAAGAAACACAAAGCGACACTCATATCAAAGAAACACAAAGCGATACTCATGTCAAAGACACGCACACGCGCACGCGCACACACACACACACACACACACATACACACACACACACTCACACACACACACACACACACACACACACACACACACACACACACACACACACACACACACACACACACACACACACACACACTGAAAAGGGGAGAGAGAGAGCCGGGGAGGGAGAGTGAGAGCGAGACAGACACAGACTGACAGAGAGAATAATTGTTTCCTTTTTAATACATCGACATACTGTATATATTGCTTGAGGTTTTAACTGAACGGCTACAGTGCATCAACATTAGAATGCACGAATAGAATACACAGTAGTAGAAGCAGCAAACTGCGACAGTGCATTCATAAATGCATTAATCATAACACTTAATAATCAGTAAGCGCGCGCGCCCGCGTGTGTGTGTTTATTTGTGTGTGTGTATGTGTGCGCGCGCGCGCGCGCGCGCGTGCGCGCGTGTGTGTGTGTGTGTGTGTGTGTGTGTGTGTGTGTGTGTGTGTGTGTGTGTGTGTGTGTGTGTGTCATTCATTTTACGTCTTTCCACTTATCGTGATATTAGACGAAAATCGTGCCGAAAGAGAGAGATGGGGAAAGGAAGAGCGTATGTGCTCATGCTTGTGCACGCACATGTATGTGCGCATATGTGTGTGCTCGTGTGTGTGTATGCGAGTCTGTTTGAGTATGTTTGTGTGCATATGTATGTGTTTATATGAGTGCTTATATGAATAATAATGGTAATTACAAAACACTTAAATTGTTCAAATAAGTTTGAAAGGGAAAAAAGCTAAAAAATTTTACAAAAAACTAATTACAACCAACAAGGCACAGAAACTTACCTTTCTCAGTCCTTGTCACTTTTGAGCTTTGTACATTATTCCATCTTCCCTCCCCACACATATCCCCATCCCCCCCCCCCTCCCCCCACACACACACACACACACACAAAAAGGAACCTATAAATACTTCCCAATGGAGTGCGCTCTAAGCATACAAAAAACTCATATGTTAGAGCTGGTGACTCAAAGATGGCCTGCGCACTATTTTGCCTCAACACTGGAATTTTTTTTTCATGTCTTGACATATAACATATGATCACGTGTTATTTTCTTTTTACATAAACACACTATGTTTTTAACATATTTTGTTTTAAAAGCATCAAGTTTCCACCTATACATCAATGAAGTATATTTTTGTTTAAACTAATTATGTTGAATGATTTTAATCATCAAAATATCAAACTGATTTTGATTGTCATGTTCTATCATTCTATCTTTGAACGTTTTTTCGAATATATATGTTTTAACTAAATTGCACTGCTCATGTACCGATAAGGGTAGTTTAAGATCTTCAGAACCACAGATATGTTTTGCTCCACGCTTAGCAGCCCTATCTACTTTATCGTTGTAATAAAAGAACAGTGTGAAGGAATCCAACAAAAGGATAATTGGGTGCCTCCTTCAATAAGCATGTGGATCAAACAGCTTATCTCAATAATCATTTCAGGCCTAGTATGCAGATGAAAATCTTTTATCGCCTGAAGGACTGATTTTGAATCTACACAAAACAGAGCTTGAAATATTGTTTTGGGGAAATTTAAAAGGTAATTCAAAGCCATGAGTATTGCTGTAATTCAGCTGTAAATATGGATATGTTACATCCAATGTAAAAGATTTCTCCACCCTCAAGTCAGGGATTAAGAATGCACAAACCTCTTTTGCTTACCAATACATGAACCATCTGTCTATATTTTTAATTGGTTAGTGTATTTCGTGTCAATATGACACTTAGTATAACTTGCTAGCATATTCTAGGGGTTTTAATGAAAAAAAGCGACAGTGTATCGACGAAACCAACAGTAAACAGGATACCCATTTATCATGATGTAGTTACAGTGCTTCGGTCAAGTACTAGGAGCGGCGATCAGTCGGTGACCCGGCGTCAATAAAATCAGTAAACGTAAAACTAATTCATTATGGCGCGCGTGATTACAATACATAAATGAAATCAACAGTAAACATAACGCTTCTTCAATCTAATGCAGTAAAAAAAAAAAAATCAGTGGATGCGAAGCGGTTCCACAATTAAAAACAAAAAATACAGTAATACGCGAGGTTTATCATGGTATATGTATTATGTTTATAACAGTATTGATCTGCTGTGAATTGCATTACAATGTTTTTCCAGGAAAAAATTCGTCCTTTTGGTGGCATCGGCAAGACGATGTAAGTGTATTCCAAAGTTGGCTACCCGTGTATAAAAAAAATGATGTAAATAGGTCTGTTCTAGGTAAGGGAACCCGGGATTGGTTGGAAAGTATCGGATTTGTTTTAGCTTTACACTGAAGATTCAAAATGGAGCGACTGATGGCGGAGAACGAAGCAAATTTAGAAAGAGTGGGGGTTAGTTGCCGCCAAGGACATTGACAGACAAAGTACAGGACAAGACACGATGCATTTCGACCTCTTGGGTCTTCTTCAAGTAAAAAAAAATAGAGCACATTTAACATTTAGGACAGTACAAAACAAGAACGAAGAGACTCTTCGTTCTTTGTTTGTACTGTCCTAAATGTTAAATGTGATCTATTTTTTTACTTGAAGAAGATCCAAGAGGTCGAAATGCATCGTGTCTTGTCCTGTACTTTGTTTGTCAATGTCCTTGGCGGCAACTAACCCCCACTCTTTCTAAATTTTACACTGACGGGTTTGTGAGGCTAAATCTGATACAGATTTTTGCACAAGCAAACACATGCTGACAGCAAACGTTGTCTTGTAGAGGAACAACTCTGGCTTATGTATAATTCTCTCCACTAAGACTTGATTTAAAAACGGCTTGGAATGCCATAATTTGGACAAAAGAGATTTCAGGGCATGAACACAAGGAGAGTCGAACAGCTTTGTACAATAATTGATTGAAGAGAGAGAGGGTGTGCGTGTTGAAATAATATCCAGGCACGAAGATTCAAGAAATGCTTGATCTTGAACGGCTGAAATGTTTGTTAGGATATTGATTAACCTGAACTGTTGATATGATAGGACCAAGAAACACTTATCAATATGTACACCTGAAGCTTGATCCACTTCAATTTCTTGATTGCTAACGAAAACAGACAGCTAGGTAAGGTTTTATTATCTTTGTCTTGTTAATAGCGTTAATTTTGTCTTACTAGGATCATTGACATTTGTATTTTGTTTACATCGCACCAATCATATAAATTTCTTTTGTAGAGAAGGTGGAGCTGCTTGTAGGGACAGTGGTATCGCCACAGAAGAGTTAATATGAATGCTTCAATTGGTAGTTAGTGCTCCTGTTTTGTTGTCTGTCTCTGTGTCTCTGTGTGGGGGCATTTGACTGACACAGGCGGTCGCCCACGCTTATGTGGTGTTTGTGTACGTGTATGCGTGTGTTCTATCTGTTCTGTTCCCCTGTGTGTCCTCTTTACCAGGCAGGTTGGCTGTGACATCTCGTTTTGCACGTGCAGCTCGCATATTTCGTTCAGCCCGACTTTCTTGTCTGAATGTGGATACTGAGCATAATTTCAGAATCAAACGTCGGAAGGTTTGTTTTACGCTTTGCAGTTTTAAAACCTGTTGCCAAACTGGTCACCGTTCCGGCTTGAGTGCTGGTGGGTGTTGTTTCGACGAAGTAGGGTGTGGGAATCGTGGGTTGGATCCCTTTCTCTCCTCCCAGTCTCTGTGTACTCTGCGTGTCTTTTCAACTCGAGCGCGGCAGCGCGAGTTTGATCTTTCCAGGTGACAGGTGAGGGAGTAATTGTGTGTTGCCTGCCGGTCTGTTGCAATGTTCCTGTTCACAGTTCTCTCTCTCTATCTCTCTCTCTCTCTCGGAAAAAAGATGGGGATGGGGACATGGTGTGGACCACCTTTGCAATTACAGTAAAGGAAAAAGTGTTTGCTAGAAATCCTTTTGTATTCGATGTTCTTTATTCCGGAATATTACTAAAACGGGAGCTCTACGTTCATTAGCTGAAAACAAATCGGGCAACAGCGGAATCCTTTGGTATTGTTTGATTTTGGACCTTGTCTTCCAGTCATATTTTTTATTTATTATTTTATCGTGTCATCACAGCCCGGATAAATAATTGGTCGACTTGGATATCTTTGAGGTTCTCAGACATCAAACTTAGAAAATGTGACTTTAAAGATAGGATACCAAATACGTAGACTTTTTCGCCCGCGACCAGTTGTTTATGAAACTGTCATTGAGAATTGTTACCTTTTGTGTACATTCTCTGCAATTTAAAAATCTTCGTTGGAATATGGCGGCTTTGGTAAGGTATCCATATATAACCTTTCAAATCGAGTAGACAGGTAAAGAGGAGAAAGGGGATTTAAAGTCAGTATCTTGAGCGGTCGAGTGGTTGTGGTTGGACTTGGGGCTCCCATTCAGTGCTACATGTCTGTGTGTTCGGTGTCCTTTTTCGGGAGCTCATGGCGGGAGTAGGGGCAAGTATGGCCGACTACAGGGGACGCCTACACCATAGCGACATGACTTCCCATCGACCCTCCCCGTCACTCCCAACTCCATTACTCTGTTCCTCGTTTCCCCGTGTCCCCCACGCATTGCCTTGGACTACCCTTGACCTTTCTCAGCACACCCTTCATTCTACCCAAAGCCCTCCACGTCCATCTCCGGAGTTCTCCATATTCTTTTACCCATCCACCCACCCCCTCCCCTGTTTCTCCCATCCGACTTTGCTTCACCGTCAGGCTGTTACGTCTCTTTATGCACTGGACAGCATCTGCCCAACTCTGGGCCCACTGCTTTCCCATCTCCCCCTTCACTCACTCCCGTCGCGTCACTTCGGTTTCACAGGTTTTCTTTATAGCCATACGCTTTTAACAGCCATAGGCGTACGCTTTTTATAGCCATACGCTTTTTTTAGCCACACGCTTTTTATAGCCAGACGCTGCAACCTATTATCAGCACTACAGCTGTCGGCAAGCGCCGAAGCCACCTTGATTGGGGTGGGTCACCTGTGTGAAACTTGATTGGGGTAGGTCACCTGTGTGAACCTTGATTGGGGTGAGTCACCTGTGTGAACCTTGATTGGGGTGGGTCACCTGTGTGAACCTTGATTGGAGTGGGTCACCTGTGTGAACCTTGATTGGGGTGGGTCACCTGTGTAAACCTTGGTGGGGGTGGGTCATCTGTGTAACCTTGATTGGGTTGGGTCACCTGTGTAAACCTTGATTGGGGTGGGTCACCTGTGTGAACCTTGACTGGGGTGGGTCACCTGTGTGAACCTTGACTGGGATGGGTCACCTGTGTGAACCTTGATTGGGGTGGGTCACCTGTGTGAACCTTGATTGGGGTGGGTCACCTGTGTGAACCTTTGATTGGGGTGGGTCACCCTGTGTGAACCTTGATTGGGGTGGATCACCTGTGTGAACCTTGATTGGGGTGGGTCACCTGTGTGAACCTTGATTGGGGTGGGTCACCTGTGTGAACCTTTGATTGGGGGTGGGTCAACTGTGTGAACCTTGATTGGGGTGGATCACCTGTGTGAACCTTGATTGGCGTGGGTCACCTGTGTAAACCTTGATTGGGGTGGTCACCTGTTTGAAGTGGCTAGTGGCTTATTACCACCCTCCCCTTTGCCACGGCTGACATAGGACGGTCACAGAGAGAAAGAGAATGCACGAGGACGCTAGCGCACACACATGCGTGCGTACAAGAGTGTGTATGTGTATGTCCCCTCCCTTTCCCTCTCCCCTCCTCCCATTTTCGCTTTAAGCTGACTTGCATTCGTGTCACTGCATCTCACTCCTACCCTGTTGGCATTTAAGAAAAGCGAACTGTAAACACTGACCAGCATTTCGATTCTGACAGCCTGGATGTAAGGTCTTGCTGAATGTTTGACTGGATCAAGATGTGTAAAGGAAAGTCCACTTTCACACACCAACGAGCGTTTTAGCTAACGCGCAATCGTCCGTTTCAGTTCTTCGACTCGATTTATTGCATTTAACGAGACCCGTTGTAAAATCAGTGCGTGTCAAACACTCTATGATCAAGTTTTTTTTTGTTCGTCCCCTACCCTCTTGCTGTTTCGTGAATATGAGTTTTTGTTTTGTTTTTTGTTTTTTAAGTACGCGAGTTCTCCCCATTGGTGAGTGGTGTTCAACCCTAGTACAGAAGAGGCGTCTGTACAGGGTTCTCAAAAGTGGAGTACGCTCAGTTGGAGTGGGATAATTTATTGAGAAGTGGAGTAAAAGGTAGGGAAGGGGGCACTCTACATGGGAGTGAAGTACTGTTCAGAGGAGTAGTAGTGTAATCTTCGAGGGCGCCTCTGTGTGTGTGTGTGTGTGCGTGTGTGTGAAAAGTTCTCTACAGGGGAGAGAAGTTCAGTGGTCGAATGTAAATCGTCTGACGTCACAACCGGGTAAATTTCTCTTTCATCCAGTGAACGTCAATGGGTGACGTCACGATAAAGGTGCCAATTTCTCCCGTCTTATGTAATCAGTGGCTGACATCCAAATGACGGTGCTGATTTCTCGACGTTCTGCAAAATAATGTAGCAATAACACCATTATTTGGCAGTACAGCGTTGTGACTAAGGTTCCAGCAACACAGCACGTGGAATATAAACTTTTGTTCCCAAGTGTATTTTTCTTTCCCTCCATCTCTTCGTATCAGTGTCAAAAGCATAATATTTTGTCTGCATTTCAATGTTTCCTCTTTTTTCCCTTTCGTGTCATTGTGCATGTAGTGGATTATCATCACTCAGCGTGCATATCTTTCCATTCTTTTCTCTCTCTTTTTTTATTTCTGTAATTATCCGGTTAGTGGGTGACAGCCTGTTCGCACGTCTGCCTTTCCGTCCCTCTCCCCCCCCCCCCCCCCCCCCCCCCCCCCCCCCGTTTTGTTGTGTGTTTTCCCTCCATGTCTTTTAGCCTCGTCTGCCCTCACCCTTCATGCTTCCCACCCGTATGTCGCTGCGTTTGAACTAGTCTATGAATGGACAATAGCCACCTGTCTCCGCATCTTTCTGTTCACCACCCCAGCCCTCTCCCATTCTCATTGTTGGTCTCTTCACTAAGATAGTTGCGTCTGCCTGTCTCCAGGTCTGTCTTAGGCCCACCTCCACCCCTTTCCTTCTGTCCGTCCTTCCGTCTGTTTCTATCTGTAAATGTGTATGTTTCTGTCTCCTCCACTCCCTCCCTCTCTCTCAATCCCTCCTCCATCTCTCTCTCTCTCTCTCTCTCTCTCTCTGAAATGGCTTCATAAGCTGAAGTCAATAAATCATCAAAGCGTCCTCTCTCTCTCTCCTCCCTCCCCCCCCCCCCCCTCTCTCTCTCTCTCTCTCTCTCTCTGTCCTCTGCCTCAACTGGCTGTTGCTGTCCCTCCCCACCAGTCCTCCCAAGTGGCGGTCGTGCCGGTTCCTGCTTGCCTACCTGGTTCTCAGCGGCCTGGCCGTGGAATTCATGCAGCGGGTGTCCCTTCTCCATGGTCCTCGTGTGCATGGTCAACCACACCGCCCTGGACCTGCTGCAGGTGCCCGCGGGGTCACCACCCTCCTCTCCCCGCCCCTCTCATCTCGCCACCCCTGTCTCACCAGCGTCAACCCACCGCCCTGTCCTCAACGATTCGGGACATGACGCAGCGAGGGGTCCGACAGGTAGGTTGACGTGGAGGAGTGCCGAAGGGTTTTGTAGTTTGTCGTTGGCGGTACGTTTGGGTGTGAAGTAGTTTTTTTTTTTTTTTTTTTTTTTTTTTTTGGGGGGGGGGGGGTATTTAGAAATGTACCCATCAAACCTCGCTGTGGATATTTCTTGCAGCTCCACAGAGAGTACCGTAAAGAGCTTGAATGCTAAAATTCATTCAAGACAGAGGGAAAGGTCCTTGCGAACATTTCTGTGACAGTAGTGTTGAACGTGAAGCCCGCTGTGCAAACAGGTGCTTGCCCTAGCATCCTTTCCTGGGGCTCCTGACTTCATTGCGTTTTGTAGTGAATCGTTAGCATACTGTGAGGTCAATATGCACATTGGAAGGTGGCAGGTTTGTGCTCACAGTAGAACGGGAATACGTGGCGGAATGTGTGGTAGTGGTGGGTGGTGTTTTTTTGTTTTTTTTTTATTATGGGTATGCCATAGCTTTGTCGAGGGAGTCGGTCCCAAACGACAGGTGAGTGAGCTGAGAAGAGTAGGCAACTGTGCTGTCTTTTGTTCAGTGACGTCAATTGAACCGCGTTCTGTTTATTTACGTAGCCAGTCCGACAAGGACGTAATATATGCATGTTGCGATGTGAGCAAATGCAAAAATGATAGGCTGCGAATTAGTGAACAAGAAATAGATCCTGTATCGTGTGGTGTCCTCCCCGTGGAGTCAGGTAATATGGCATTGTTGTTATGCCGCGTTGTCATGGCGTCAGGTAAAATATGCCTATGTTGTTATGCCGCGTTGTCATGGAGTTAGGTAATATGGGAAATGTTTTTATACCGTGTTGTCATGGCGTCAGGTAATATGGCAATGTTTCATGCTCCGTTGTCATGGCGTCAGGTAATATGGCAATGTTTCATGCTCCGTTGTCATGGCGTCAGGTAATATGGCAATGTTTCATGCTCCGTTGTCATGGCGTCAGGTAATATGGCAATGTTTCATGCTGCGTTGTCATGGAGTCAGGTTATTTGGCAATGCTTCATGCTGCGTTGTCATGGCGTCAGGTAATATGGCAATGTTTCATGCTGCGTTGTCATGGAGTCAGGTAATATGGCAATGTTTCATGCTCCGTTGTCATGGAGTCAAGAAATATGGCATTGTTGTTATGCCGCGTTGTCATGGAGTTAGGTAATATGGGAAATGTTTTTATGCCCGTGTTGTCATGGCGTCAGGTAATATGGCAATGTTTCATGCTCCGTTGTCATGGAGTCAGGTAATATGGCAATGTTTTTATGCCGCGTTGTCATGGAGTCGGGTAATATGGTAATGTTTTTATGCCGCGTTGTCATGGAGTCAGGTAATATGGCAATGTTTCATGCTGTGTTGTCATGGAGTCAGGTAATATGGCAATGTTTTTATGCCGCGTTGTCATGGAGTCAGGTAATATGGCAATGTTTTTATGCCGCGTTGTCATGGAGTCGGGTAATATGGCAATGTTTTCATGCTGCGTTGTCATGGCGTCAGGTAATATGGCATGTTTCATGCTGCGTTGTCATGGAGTCAGGTAATATGACAATGTTTCATGCTGCGTTGTCATGGAGTCAGGTAATATGGCAATGTTTTTATGCTGCGTTGTCATGGCGTCAGGTAATATGGCAATGTTTTTATGCTGCTGCGTTGTCATGGAGTCGGGTAATATGGCAATGTTTCATGCTGCGTTGTCATGGCGTCAGGTTATTTGGCAATGCTTCATGCTGCGTTGTCATGGCGTCAGGTAATATGGCAATGTTTCATGCTGCGTTGTCATGGAGTCAGGTAATATGGCAATGCTTCATGCTGCGTTGTCATGGCGTCAGGTAATATGGCAATGTTTCATGCTGCGTTGTCATGGAGTCAGGTAATATGGCAATGTTTCATGCTGCGTTGTCATGGCGTCAGGTAATATGGCAATGTTTCATGCTGCGTTGTCATGGCGTCAGGTGATATGGCAATGTTTCATGCCGCGTTGTCATGGAGTCAGGTAATATGGCAATGTTTTTATGCCGCGTTGTCATGGAGTCAGGTAATATGGCAATGTTTCATGCCATGTTGTCATTGAGTCAGGTAATATGGCAATGTTTCATGCCGCGTTGTCATGGAGTCGGGTAATAGGGCAATGTTTCATGCCGCGTTGTCATGGAGTCAGGTAATATGGCAATGTTTCATGCCGCATTGTCATGGAGTCGGGTAATAGGGCAATGTTCCATGCCGTGTTGTCATGGAGGCAGGCAATTTGGCATTGTTTTTATGCCGCGTTGTCATGGAGTCGGTGAATATGGCGATGACTTCATGCGGTGTTGCAATGGAGTCGGGGAATATGACATTGTGAACATGCAGTGTCTTCATAGGAAGTTAATGTCGTTGTATGCGTTCAGTGTTGTCATTTAAGTCGGACATTGTTAGCATTCAGTATTGCAAAGGGAATATGACATTGTTAGCATTCATTGTTGTTAGAGAGTCAGGGAATATCACATTGTTAGTATTCATTGTTGCCATGGAGTCAGGAAATATGACATTGTTGGTATTCATTGTTGCCATGGAGTCAGGAAATATGACATTGTTAGCATTCATTATTGCCATGAAGTCAGGAAATGTGGCATTGTTAGCATTCATTGTTGCCATGGAGTCAGGAAATATGGCATTGTTAGCATTCATTGTTGCTAGGGAGTCGAGGAATATGACATTGTTAGCATTCATTGTCGCCATGGAGTGAGGAAATATGACATTGTTAGTATTCATTGTCGCCATGGAGTCAGGGAATATGAACATCGTTATAATTCATTATTACCATGGAGTCAGGGATAATGACACTGTTAGTATTTACTGTCGCCATGGAGCCAGGGAATATATTGTTAGCATGCAGTGTTGTCATGGAGTCACCGAATATGACATTGTTAGCATTCATTGTCGCCATGGAGTCAGGGATAATGACATTGTTAGCATTCATTGTCGCCATGGAGTCAGGAAATATGACATTGTTAGCATTCATTGTCGCCATGGAGTCAGGGATAATGACATTGTTAGCATTCATTGTCGCCATGGAGTCAGGAAATATGACATTGTTAGCATTCATTGTTGCCATGGAGTCAGGAAATATGAACATCGTTATAATTCACTATTACCATGGAGTCAGGGATAATGACACTGATAGTATTTACTGTCGCCATGGAGCTAGGGAATATGACATTGTTAGCATGCAGTGTTGTTATGGAGTCAGCGAATATGACATTGTTAGCATTCATTGTCGCCATGGAGTCAGAAAAGGGCGAAATGCTCGTGGTCAATCATGATGCACGTGCATGGCACCTCGTTCATGAACACAGATCAGACGCCGTTGGCCACAAATCTGTAAACAGAACGGTCGTCTACGCCAGCCCCAAAAAGCATGGCACAAAGGCAAAGACTGGACCCTGCCGATCGTGGACGTGCCTTAGCGTTGATTGACGAAGGGATTTCTGGCCGCGAGGTGGCTAGGCGTCTGAACGTGTGTCCCATTCCACCATCCAACGTCTTGTAGAGAGGTTTCAGGCCACTGGCAGCGTGCAGGATCGGCCACGATCAGGCCGTCCTCGGTGTACCGACAGACATGCTGACCGATTCCTCCTGCTGTCTGCCCTACGCAATCGGACTGTCACCTCATCCACCTTAAGGCGTGAGCTCCTGCAGGCTGCAAATGTCAATGTCAGTAGAAGGACAGTTTGTAACCGTTTGCACGAGTTCGGCTGTGTCATCCGGAGACCAGCAGTCCGAGTACCACTTACTCCAGCTCACCTCACCGCAGAGCACGGGCAGACTGGTGTCGTCATCACGTTCGCTGGACGAGGCAGCAATGGTCTCGAGTGCTGTTCACAGATGAGTCCCGCTTCACCTTGGCATTCAATGACGGCAGGACCCGAGTGTGGCGAAGGCCAGGAGAACGTTTTGCTGACGCCACAGTTCGTGAGGTGGATCGTTACGGAGGGGGTTCTGTGATGGTCTGGGTGGCTTCAGTCGTCAAGACAGAACTCCCCTGTACGTCATTCAAGGCATGCTGACAGGGGTGCGGTACCGTGACGAGATTGTGAGGCCCCTGATCCAGCCCGCCCTTCAGGCCATGGGTAACGCTGCTGTTTTCCAAGACGACAACGCCCGTCCACACCGAGCCCGTGTCGTGGACGATCATCTGCAGCAAGAGGGGATCATCCGGATGCAGTGGCCATCTCGCTCACCCCGATCTGGCTCCAATTGAGCACCTCTGGGATGTCCTTGGACGGCGGGTAGCCCACAACCACCCCCCCGCCTGTTGACGTGGCCCAGCTCACTCTCTTTTCTGCAGCAGGAGTGGCAGGCCATACCGCGGGACACTCTTCGGACCCTGGTGGACTCCATGCGTCGACGTTGTGCCGCTTGCCTGGCGGCAAACGGTGGCTACACTCGGTACTGAATGGTGCAGTTTTCAGTTGTGGCTTATGTGACGATCCTGAGGAAGGGTGATTGGACATTACAGCCCGCTGTCCGCGTTTGATTTGTTGATTTTTAGCATGCAGAGCTATCATGGTGTCAGGGATAATCACATTGTTAGCGTGCCGTGTTGCCATTGAATCAGGGAATACAACATTGTTAGCGTGCCGTGTTGCCATTGAATCAGGGAATAATGACATTGTTAGCTTGCAATATCGTCATGAAGTCGGATTATATAATTCCGCGTGACGGCAATTTGAAACGGGTAAATGCCGATGATTCTTCCGACCAATCATTAGGAAGTTTACAGAACTAGATGAATAGTATAGCCCAACACAAACATCAAAAACGTAAATAAGACAGAAATAACAAAAACAAAATCTGAACAATCTTAAAAGAGACAGAGATGACAAAGACAGAATCTGAACAATCTTCAAGGAGACAGAGGACAAAGACACAATCTAAATACTTAAAGCAGACACGATGAGACAGAGATAAAAAAGAGAGAATCTAAACAATCTTAAAGGAAGA
>JADBJO010000267.1:512500-530000 GCA_016801955.1 Conus betulinus | reverse complement strand
CGTGCTCTTGACATCACAGCTGTTCCAGACCATGGTTTGGGCCTCCTGCCGTGTAGAACTTTGTTGCTGGAGTGTCTGGTAGCGTAGTGCTTCTTCAAGCGGTGCTGACCTTTCTGTTTCTTCCACGTTTACTGTCAGTCCCTTTCTCTTCTTTCTTGCACTCCTCCTGTTTCTTCCCCTCCTCCACTGTGTTAACTGTCTTCGTTTTTCACCTCTTCTTCAATATCTCTTCCTTTCTATCCGTCTCCTCCTATTTCTTACCCCTCCCCCACTTTCCTCCCCGCCGCCTCTTTTTCATCCTCCTCTATATCTTATTTTTCATCCTTTTTCTGACTGTTTTCCTCTTTCTCCGCTCTTCCTCTTTTTCCGCTCCTTCTCTCTCTTTCTCTACTTTCCTGCTCTTCTTTCTTCCATTCTTCTCCTTTTTGTTCCCCTTCTGCACTTTCTGTTCTGCTCTTTCTCCCCCCTCGCTCCTTTCTCCACTCTTCCCCATTCCTCGCTCCTGTCTTCCCTTTCTTCCCCTCCTCTTTCTTTATATATCTCTCTCTCTCTCTCTCTCTCTCTCTCTCTCTCTCTCTCTCTCTCTCTCTACTGGTATCTCTTCCCCCTTTTTCCGGATCCCCTCCTGAAGTTTCCTCCTCCCCACAGTCTTTTTTCTCCCCCCCCCCCCCCTTTTTTTTCATTCCTCCTGCATGTCCCTCTCCCCCTATTTCTTCCTCTTCTTCCGTTTCGTTCTCATCTCCCCTTTCTGTCCCTCCTCTCATTTCTCCCCCCCCCCTCCTACTCCTCCTCCTCCTCTTTTATGCACTCCTTCCTCTTTCTCATCTCCCCTTTCTTGCTCTCCTTCTGTACACCACTTTCGTTTTCTTTCCTCTCATATTTGTCCTCCCCATCCCTTCTTCTTTCACGTCTTCTTTCTCTCATTTACCCTCTTACCTCCTGTCCTCTTTCGTTTCTCTACTTTCTTCCAAACCTTCTCTTTCTTCCTCTCCTCCTCTTTCTTCCTCTCCTCCTCTTTCCTCCTCTTCTTCTTTCCTTTCTTACTCTCTCCCCTTTCTTCCCTTTCTTACTGTCTTCCCCTTTCTTCCCCCCTTTCTTCCATCCTTCTTCCTCTTTCGCTCCCCCGCTTTCTCCTCCATGGTGTGTTGCATGTGACAGCTTGTTCAGTGTTAATCATTTTTTGACTGAATGTGCTGATTTGATGTGTATCAGAGAGAAGTTCTTTTCCACCAGTGATTTATCAGTTCTTTTTCGTGAGATTTCAGTGGATCTTATTTTTTTTTTTTTGAAAGAGGTAAACTATTTTATAAGTTATAGTGCTTTAATAATGTATATAGGTGTTGCTGGAGTTGAACAGATAATTGTGCTTTTGTCTTTATAAATTTCAAGCGATGTGTTAATACTAGTGTGGGTATTTGTATCTAGAGACTCAGCAGATATGATAGCTGAGGTCCTGATTTGGCTCCTTGTAGTCCGCTGGACCCTATAAACACTAATTCTGTGTCTTCCAACCGCTCCATCCCCGATCTCCTTTCTTTCCATCCGCCTGCTCTCTTTCCGCCCCTCACCCTGCATCTCTCGTTCTGTCGTTTGTGGTTGTAGGGTTTCGTCATTCCCTCCATGTTCGCCATCTGGGGCACGTGGGCGCCCAAGGACGAGAGAGAGCCACTCTGATCAGCCTGTCGTTCAGCGGGCAGAGCATGGCCAACATTGTCGTGTTTCCCTCCGCCGCCCAGCTATGCAAGCACGGCTTCGCTGGGGGCTGGCCCTCTGTCTTCTACGTCTTCGGTGAGCTGGTGCGCACGTGCATCTCCAATGTGCAAGTCTGTCTGTCAGTCTGTCTGTCTCTGTCTCTGTCTGTCGTCAGTCTGTCTCTCTCTCTCTCTCTCTCTGTGATAATGCGCATGCGCATCTTACATTTACAGAATTGTCTGTCTGCTTCTGTCTCTCTCTCTCTCTCTCTCTCTCAACATCATCTCTCTCTCTCTCTCTCTCTCTCACACACACACACACACACACACACACACACACACACACACACACACACACACACACACACAGAGGAACACATGCATGCCCGCACGCAGGCACACATACACACACGCACACACACACACACAAACGCGCGCGCGCGCGTGCGCCACATGCACGCGCACAGAGTACTGGAAAGGGGAAGAGGTGTCACGAAACTTATGTTTTACGAAATTTCAATGTTTCTATTCTACACACATGCACGCACGTACGCACACATGTACATGCGTTTTTCTTTTTTGTATTCGAGGGCACTGTTTGATTGAAATACTTTGTGTTGACCACCAGAGCAATGAAATTTATGTCGCTTATGGTTTACATTGATACGTACAAAAGTGAATAAAGTTATGTTACAAGTGGTTTCATCATCTCAGAACAATGAATAAAGCGACGTCGTATTTTGTCTACTGGGAATCATAGAGCAGTGACGTCACGTATGGTTTAAATGAAGTCCTACGACAGGTACTAAATTGACGCCATGTGAATTTTACTTGGAGTCATGCAACAATAATTAGAGTTGTCATTCGTGATTGACATGGTGTCTTACAGTGATGAAAGTGACATGTGTGGTTTATGTAGATCCATACAACAATGATGAAAGTGACGTCATGCATTTTTTGCCATGAGTCATACAATAGTAATCAAATTGATGTCATGTAAGGTTTCTATAGAGCCATGAATTGTAATTTTAGTAATGTCTTATGATGTTCACGTGCAGTTGTATAAAACACAATTGCAGCGATGTCACGTGTAGTTTACGTGGAGTCATACAGCGTTCAGTTGAAATGATTTCGTGTGTGTTCTACATGCTGTAATACCACAGTAATTAAAGTCATATCATTTATGAAGTATATGAAGTTGTAAGAAATGACAAAACTGATGTCATGTGTGGTTTATGTTGAGACGTTTAACAGTAATTGAAGTGATGTGTATACTTTACATGGAGCCATGCACAGGGATCCAGTTGACGTTATTCGTGGTTAAAGAGGAGGGTAGGAAGAAACTCAAGGGAGAGCTTAACAGCAGAAGGTCTTCAGAGAAGAAACCCACCACAGACAGGTACTTGGGTCCTGAACTCTTTACACTGTAAGGTGGCCGGGCCGCATCCAGGTCATGACTCCCAGATACCCTTCTACCGCCAACTTTTTTTTCCCCTGGCACTGCCGCGATTCGAACCCGCAACTTTTGGATGGGTGGGCGTCTTAAGGTGTGTCTTTTTTAGGCGAATATCTTGCCCCACTTGCAAACGGGATAGCTGTTGTAAACCCCGAGCTGTTTTCTGAGGTCATGGGCCGATGAGCCTACAAATCCCCTTACTCCAACTTCTGTGGTGAGGACTCGGGGCTGGAAGCTGGATTCCCACAAGCTGCTCACTAGACTGGTAAACTCCTCAGTCTGCCAGAGGTGCGCTTGCTCCATTCTGCTTTCGTATGGCGCAGTGAGTTCGATCAGAATCATTTGTTTTGATGAACCTGAGTGGAGGAGAATATTAAGTCTCATGCCACTCTTCCTGACGACCGCCGGGTCCTCGAGTTGCCAAGGTGTGAATGAAGTGATACCATGTGTGATTTCATAGAATAGTGTTTAAACTTACCTCAAAAGCCTCTGGCAAGGGGAAAGAAACTTGCAGACGTACCACAAACTCTTCCAAATCCTTACAAACCTGATAGTTGTTACCGTGTGCCACTGGTGGCTGTAAAGAAGAAACAGTCTTATACCGTTTGCACACAGGCCACGTCTTTTACGCCCACTCGTGTCTTTTTTATAGGGTTAAAAAAAAGCTCCGTGGTGCATTCCATTTGATGTACTTCTCACAATTGAACTTGTTTTTTAAAAAAAGTGTTGGGCTTACTTCTTGTCAGACATATGCACTTTACAGCAGAACCATGGAAGTCTTGTTCAGAGATGTCCCGCCAAATGTGAGTTTTGAGCACAGACTTTCTAGTCTGTGGTTTTGAGTCTCTGAAAGAGATCAGCTTCTTTTTCATCAGATCTAAGATGTTATTGAAATAGATTTTGACAAAGTTCTGGCTTGTTTTTAGGTTGGAAAAGTTATGTTTTTAACAAGTTGTGTGTATGTTTTATCCCCCCTTTTGAAATCTATTTTGAGACTTGATTGACGAGGTGATAGCCCTGATATGGCCCTCCTCGGTCGGCGGCTGGGCGATAAGCCGTGTAAGCAGAGTGGTGTGGAGACACGGAGTCATAACTATCGTGATTAAGGTGATGCCGTGTGAGGTTAACGAGAAATCATAGAACAAAAATTGAAGGAACGTCATATTTGATACACTGTGGCTACTGGTTTTCTGTCATGCAATTGCAGATGAATTGACGTCGCGAGTTTACTCAAAACGTACATTAATATGATGTCATGTGTGGTTCGTAACGAAATCATAAAAACCTGATTCGTATCGTGTATTTTAACTTGAAGTAATACAAAAATGTTTAAACTGACGTCATGCGTGGTTTATGTGGAGTCGTACAATAGGATGATTAAAGTGATGTAAGTGAGGTTTAAATGGCGTCATACACCATGTATTATACAGTTGACGTGTGTGATTTAAATAGTCATAACACAGCAGTTAAAGTGACATCACGACTGCTTTACTCGGAATCATTCGATAGTAATTAAATTGTCATGTGTGGTTTACATTAGTACAATATGATCGAGTGATGTACTGTTTTGTTTACATGTAACCATACAACAGTAGTTAAAGTGACGTCGTATGCGGTTTATAAGGAGTTATACAACCGTTATTAAAGTGATGTCGTATGTGATTTGCAAGGAGTGATACACAGTTAATAAAATGATTTCAGATACGATTTAGAGTAATACAACTGGGTGGATAAAGCGGTGTCAAGCTAGGTTCACATGGAGTCGCGCAACCCTGATTATGGTGAAGTCAAGTGTGGTGTACAACAGTAACAAAAGCGCAGTGTCCATGACACGTTGATATACTCATGGAAACAATTTATGACTTGTTGATTTGCTCCCATGTGTAAGCTGTGCGAGCTGTCTAATGAGTTTGAAAAGGACATTTTGATTTGATCGATAGTGACGTGGTGGTGTGAGCAGGTTTGGTGTGGCAACGCGGTGGTGTTGGCCGGTTTATTGGTAGTGACGTGGTGGTGTTCGCAGGTTTACTAGTATAGCTGCGAGGGGGGGGGGGTGCGGGTTTACCTGGAATGTTACATGCAAGGTTTAAATGGGGTGCAGTGGTTTACATGAATACGATTTGAGGTGTAATAGGTAGTGTGGTGTGTTTCAGGTCTACTAGGAGTCGTGTGGTGTATAGTCTGGCTGGTGCTCGTGTCCGATTTCCCTGAAACGTCTCGCTGGATCCAGCCTGAAGAGAGAGACTACATCGTCACCCACAGGGGGCAGGTGTCCGCTCAGAGACAAAAGGTGTGTGTGTAGCTGTGTGTACGTGTGTTGTGTCAGTAAAACTAAAGGTTAAGCTGACAAAAAACTGTTCCAGTTAATGCGTTTGTTTGCTATGTGCGACAACAAGCCTAGATGTATGTCTGTGTTTAGTGCATAATGTATGAGTGTGATTCTTAAATTCGAAAACGTTCAGTCCTTCAGTAACGCAGGGCAAAGCACCATTGAACAAAGGACATTATCATCAATAAGGCAATTTATTAATGAATGAAATTAATTCATCTGTACACTGCCTCCATGACTATTCCGAGCTTTCGCCGAAAGACTTGATGGTGGAGATGTGGTGTCTCTCTTCTACAATGCGAGTTCTTAAGCCCCTGAGAGAGAGAGAGAGAGAGAGAGAGAGAGTGTGTGTGTGTGTGTGTGTGTGTGTGTGTGTGTGTGTGTGTGTGTGTGTGTGTGTGTGTTCGCGCACGCACATCAACCGGAACATAGACAACACGCACGCAAACACGCCCACATACTCCAATACCCGGACCCGTTCCTTCCCCTGCGTCTTCTCAAATATCACGCATCCACGCGCGCGCACACACCCGCGCATGTAGACGAAATAAAGGTCACAGTAAACTTTATTATCTCAATTTGAGAAATTAATTTGTGGTCACACACATTCACAGCAAATAAACAATAATTTAGCCACATTACCCATTTTCTCACATATGACATACATTCATATAGAGGATTTTTGGATTTCAATTAAACATCTTCTCGGTTCAAGAAATCAATGGACAGGGGAATAAAACTTTGGCCATAATACGTTACCTCAGTCTCTTTAAGATGAATGTGCCATGGTGCGGTATCTGTCTATAAATTAATATGCTATGGTGTATTATCTCCGTCTCTTTGTTAAGATGAATGTGCCACGGTGCAGTATCTCTTGTCTCTTTAAAATCAGTGTGCTATGGTGTAGTATCTCGGTCTCTTTACTCAGATAAATTGCCATGGTGCAGTATGTTTTCTCTTTAAGATACATGTGCCATGGTGCAGTATGTCCGTCTCTTTGTTAAGATAAATGTGCCACGGTGCATAATCTCCGTCTCTTTTAAATTAATGTGTTATGGTGTAGTACCTCCGTCTCTTTGTTACTGTAAGTGTTTCATGGTGGTGCAGTAGCTCCATATGTTGTTGATAGATGTGGCATGGTGCAGTATTTTCCTGTACGTGTTATGAATGAACCTGCCATTATATATATGCGATGGTGTTATATCACCCTCTTATTTGTTATAGATAAATGTGCAATGTTGCAGTATCCCCATTTGCTATGGACAAATGTGCCATGGTGCAGTATCACCATCTTTTTGTTAGAGATAAATGTGCCATGGTGCAATATCTCTATTTTAGATTAATGTTACTGTTATAGATAAATGTGCAGTGATGCAGTAAATCGCTGTACTTGTTATGGATGAATGTGCCATTATAAAGGTGCAATGGTGCAATATCACTATCTTATGTGTTATAGATAAATGTGCCATGTTGCAGCATCTCCATTTGTTATAGATAAACGTGCCGTGGTGCAGTATATCCTTTATCTCTTACAGATAATTTTGCCCTGGTGCAGTATTTCATGAGCCTGTTACAGATAGGTGTGCCATAATGTATTTCCTCTCTGTTCCAGATAGCTGTGTCATGATGCATTTCCTCTGTTATAGATAGGTGTGTCATGGTGTATTTCCTCTGTTGCAGATATGTGTGCCATGGTGTATTTCCTTCGTTACAGACGGCGCTGCCATGGTGTATTTCCTCTGTTCCAGATAGGTGTGTCATGGTGTATTTCCTCTGTTACAGATAGGTGTGTCATGGTGTATTTCCTCTGTTACAGATAGGTATGCCATGATGTATTTCCTCTGTTACAGATAGGTGTGCCATGGTGTGTTTCCTCTGTTACAGATAGATATGCCGTGGCGTATTTCCTCTGTTAGAAATACGTGTGCCATGGTGTATTTCCTGTGTTACAGATAGGTGTGCCGTGGCGTATTTCCTGTTACAGCTAGGTGTGCCGTGGTGTATTTCCTGTTACAGATAGGTGTGTCGTGGTGCGGTTTTCCTCTGTTCCAGATAGATGTGCCATGGTGTATTTCCTCTGTTACAGATAGGTGTGCTATGATGTATTTCCTTTGTTACAGACAGGTGTGCTATGATGTATTTCCTCTGTTCCAGGTAGGTGTGCCATGGTGTATTTCCTCTGTTACAAATAAGTGTGCCATGGTGTATTTTCTCTGTTCCAGATAGGTGTGCCATGGTGTATTTCCTCCGTTACAGACGGGGTTGCCATGGTGTATTTCCTCTATTGCAGATAGGTGTGCCATGGTGTATTTCCTGTGTTACAAATAAGTGTGCCATGGTGTATTTCCTCAGTTACAGATAGGTGTGCCATGGTGTATTTCCTCTGTTATAGATAGGTGTGCCATGGTGTATTTCCTCCGTTACAGACGGGTTTGCCATGGTGTAATTCCTCTGTTCCAGATAGGTGTGTCATGGTGTATTTCCTCTGTTACAAATAAGTGTTCCATGGTGTATTTCCTCTGTTACAAATACGTGTGCCATGGTGTGTATCCTCTGTTTCAGATAGGTGTGCTATGGTGCAGCATTTCCTCTCTCTGTTACAGCTAGGTGTGCCATGGTGCAAGTCCTCTGTTACAGCTAGCTGTGCCATGGTGTATTTCCTGTTACAGATAGGAGCGTCGTGTTGCGGTTTTTCCTCTGTTACAGATAGGTGTGCCATGGTGCAGCATTTCCTCTATCTGTTTCAGACAGGTGTGCCATATGTGTATTTACTCTGTTCCAAATAGGTGTGCCATGGTGTATTTCCTCAGTTACAGAAAGGTGTGCCATGGTGTATTTCCTCGGTTTCAGATAGGTGTGCCATGGTGTATTTCCTCGATTTCAGATAGGTGTGCCATGGTGTATTTCCTCAGATTTCAGAAGGTGTGCCATGGTGGTGTTTTTCCTCTGTCATAGATAGGTGTGCCATGGTGTATTTCTCAGTTACAGAAAGGTGTGCCATGGTGTATTTCCTCAGTTACAGAAAGGTGTGTCGTGGTGCGGTTTTTCCACTGTCATAGATAGGTGTGCCATGGTGTATTTCCTCAGTTACAGAAAAGTGTGCCATGGTGTATTTCCTCAGTTACAGAAAGGTGTGCCATGGTGTATTTCCTCAGTTACAGAAAGGTGTGCCATGGTGTATTTCCTCAGTTACAGAAAGGTGTGTCGTGGTGCGGTTTTTTTCCACTGTCATAGATAGGTGTGCCATGGTGTATTTCCTCAGTTACAGAAAGGTGTGTCGTGGTGCGGTTTTTCCTCTGTCATAGATAGGTGTGCCATGGTGCAGCATTTCCGCTATATGTTCGAGATGGGTGTGTCGTGGTGTATTTCCTCTGTTCCAGATAGGTGTGTCATGGTGTATTTCCTCTGTTCCAGATAGGTGTGTCATGGTGTATTTCCTCTGTTCCAGATAGGTGTGTCATGGTGTATTTCCTCTGTTCCAGATAGGTGTGCCATGGTGTATTTCCTCTGTTCCAGATAGGTGTGTCATGGTGTATTTCCTCTGTT
The DNA here is from genome assembly GCA_016801955.1 of Conus betulinus. NCBI lineage: Eukaryota > Metazoa > Mollusca > Gastropoda > Neogastropoda > Conidae > Conus > Conus betulinus. The sequence continues at coordinate 520,978 of JADBJO010000267.1, read as the reverse complement.
CCAGATAGATGTGTCATGGTGTATTTCCTCTGTTCCAGATAGATGTGTCATGGTGTATTTCCTCTGTTCCAAATAGGTGTGTCATGGTGTATTTCCTCTGTTACAGATAGGTGTGTCATGGTGTATTTCCTCTGTTACAGATAGGTGTGTCATGGTGTATTTCCTCTATCTGTTACAGATGTGCCGTGGTGCAGTATTTCCTCTCTGTTACAGATAGGTGGGTTACGGTGCAGTGTTTGCTCTATCTGTTACAGAAAGGTGGGTTACGGTGCAGTGTTGCTCTCTCTGTTACAGATAGGTGTGATATGGTGCAGTGTTTGCTCTGTCTGTTACAGATAGATGGGTTACGGTGCAGTGTTTCCTATCTGTTACGGATAGGTGTGATATGGTACGGTGTTTGCTCTCTGTTACAGATAGGTGGGTTACGGTGCAGTGTTTGCTCTCTCTGTTACAGATAGGTGTGATATGGTGCAGTGTTTGCTCTGTCTGTTACAGATAGATGGGTTACGGTGCAGTGTTTGCTCTGTCTGTTACAGACAGGTGGGTTACGGTGCAGTGTTTGCTCTATCTGTTACAGACAGGTGGGTTACGGTGCAGTGTTTGCTCTGTCTGTTACAGACAGGTGGGTTACGGTGCAGTGTTTGCTCTGTCTGTTACAGACAGGGGGGTTACGGTGCAGTGTTTGCTCTGTCTGTTACAGACAGGTGGGTTACGGTGCAGTGTTTGCTCTGTCTGTTACAGACAGGTGGGGTTACGGTGCAGTGTTTGCTCTGTCTGTTACAGACAGGGTGGGTTACGGTGCAGTGTTTGCTCTGTCTGTTACAGACAGGTGGGTTACGGTGCAGTGTTTGCTCTATGTGTTACAGACAGGTGGGTTACGGTGCAGTGTTTGCTCTATGTGTTACAGATAGGTGGGTTACGGTGCAGTGTTTCCTCTCTCTATTACAGATAGGTGTACCATGGTGTAGTATTTATTCTGTCACGGATAGATAAGAGTGCCGTTGTACAGTGTCCCCCTTCTGTTACAGATAGGTGTGCTATAGTGCAATAGTTCCTCTGTCACAGATAAGTGTGCGGTATTTTAATCTGTCACAGGTAAGTGTGCCATGGTGCAGTATCTTCAGCTCCACCTGTGTCTGGGCCATTGTGGCAGGTCACCTGTCCTTCACCTGGGGCCTGTATCTCTTCATGTCCAATCTACCCTTGTATTTGTACGAGGTCATGAACTTTGACATCAAATCGGTGAGTGCGCATGACGTTTGATATTGATTACGTGGGATCTAAGAGGTTCCAGCACTTCCCTTTTTGTATCTGCATGTAGCAAAACAAAGGAGTCCCACACACACACACTGCTTTTACATAAAAAGGCACACACACACACACACACACACACACACACACACACGCGCGCGCGCGCGCGCGCGCTCTCTCTCTCTCTCACTCTTGTCCGACACCATTCTTAGCTGAAATACGGATTCAGTCTGCCGTGTCATTGTCCGCGCAGCCACCGACGGAGAGAATGCTCGGCACTACCTCTAATGACTTTATGCCGTGTCTCTCCATTTGGTATTGTAAGCTCTGCAGAATCCACTCCATTTCGTGTCCGGTTCGGTTTCCCAGTGGCGTGGACAGGCGCGTCCTTTGGTACAGGAGTTTGTCAAGGTACAACCAGTGGCAATATATGTTCTACTGATGTTGCGATATGGGAATTTTATGCTTTTTCCCCTTTACCCATTCCTGAGAGAATTCTCAGCGGAGACATAAGTCCAGGTGTAGGCAAGGTAGTGCCGATCCGAGAGTTCAAGACTTGGCGACTTCAGTTCTGCTATCATGTTCATGTGTTTTATGATGTCGTCGCCCCATTACGTTTCTCGTCATTTACATGGCATGCTAAACAAGAGCTGGAGCTCCAAAACAATCATTCAAGCGCCAGGGGGGGGGGGGAAGGGGGTTTGTGGGGGTGGGGGGGGGTGGGGGGGGGGGTGGGGGGGGGGGGGGTGGGGGTGGTGGGGGGTGGTGGGGGGGTGGTGGGGGGTGGTGGGGGGGGGGGGGGGGGGGGGGGGGGGGGGGGGGGGGGGGGGGGGGGGGGGGGGGGGGGGGGGGTGGGGGGGGGGGGGGGGGGGGGGGGGGGGGGGGGGGGGGGGGGGGGGGGGGGGTGGGGGGGGGGGGGGGGGGGGGGGGGGGGGGGGGGGGGGGGGGGGGTTGGTGGGGGGGGGGGGGGGGGGGGGGGGGGGGGGGGGGGGGGGGGGGGGGGGGGGGGGGGGGGGGGGGGGGGGGGGGGTGGGGGGGGGGGGGGGGGGGGGGGGGGGGGGGGGGGGGGGGGGGGGGGGGGGGGGGGGGGGGGGGGGGGGGGGGGGGGGGGGGGGGGGGGGGGGGAGGGGGGGGGGGGGGGGGGGGGGGGGGTGGGGGGGGGGGGGGGGGGGGGGGGGGGGGGGGGGGGGGGGGGGGGGGGGGGGGGGGGGGGGGGGGGGGGGGGGGGGGGGGGGGGGGGGGGGGGGGGGGGGGGGGGGGGGGGGGGGGGGTCGGGGGGGGGGGGGGGGGGGGGGGGGGGGGGGGGGGTGGGGGGGGGGGGGGGGGGGGGGGGGGGGGGGGGGGGGGGGGGGTGGGGGGGGGGGGTGGGGGGGGGGGGGGTGGGGGGGGTGGGGGGGGGGGGGGGGGGGGGGGGGGGGTGGGGGGTGGGGGGGAGGAGGGCATTTGAATCATTGTGTAATAGGAAAGCATATCCTCCAAGTCCAAATAACATTCCCTAATTATCCGGTATTATATCTATTTAATCGTCGTAGGAACCCTTCCCCCACCCTCCTCATAAAAATTATGTCTTTCACCACGTGCTTTTGTCATTCCTTTTTGTTCCCTTTCTAATTGTTAAAAGCATTCCATGACTGAAGTACTTGCAGGACTGATACTTCATCGTTAGTGCATGTTTTTCTGTCAACCCACGCCGCTCATTCCGACACCCCGTCCACAGCCACAGCCCGGTCGGCCCCGCCGCAGCCCCCCGGCACCGGCAATCCACAGGGAGCAGTCAATGTCAAGTCGTCGTCAAGAGGCAACCCACCGAGGAGACACTGCAGCTGCCGAGTCACTTCGTGGTGTTCAGTGGCGCCTGTTCTGATCTAACATACGCAGGACACCACCTACTAAGCCCCCTACTGACGACAATAATTGCTTAGTCGCGGAGCCGGCGTGAGTGAGCTCTCCCTCCGGAGGGCGCCACCACGTCCGTCCAACGACAGCCCCCATGGACCTCGCCGATACCGGTGACCCCCCCGACGGAACCAAACCAATGCCACAGACGTGGAGAGGACATCGAAATTGAGGTCACCATGAGAGCAGGGCATGAAGGGCCACAGAATTTTGAGACTTTTTTTTTTTTAATGCTGATCGATGAGAATGAGGATGATGATAAGATGATGCTACGGATTTCCATTTCGGTCTGAGACTACATGACAGGGCTGTACTCTACGCTTCCTTTCATAAATATATCCCGGCGTCAACCAGCCCGAGAGATACAGACACCTGCAGTGTTGGTCAGGAAATTTGAGCAACACTCTCAGAAACGCATCCATTAAGTGGATGAAACTCGACTGTGTGGTCCCAGTTCTTCCCAACTGAGTCCGCAGCAAAACTCAACTNAGTACTTCTGGCAATACAAGGTAGTTTCAATCTCTAAGCTTCAGAACTACTATTGTAAGTTCATCAGGCAGGTGAGCTGTTTATGAAGGTCTAACAGTTCGCAACAATTAAATTTTTTCCCCTGCGTGTTGTGCCATTGTTTTTGTTACTTCTCTCTCTCTCTCTCTCTCCCTCTCCTCTCCGTCTCGTCTCCCCTCTCTCTCTCTCTCTCTCTCTCTCTCTCCTCTCTCTCTCACCACACCACCCCACCACACCACCCACACACACACATGCGCACACACCACCCCACAACGTCACCAAAAAAAAACGCGCACACACGCCACACAACCACACCACCCGTCCCCCCCCCCCCCCCCCCCCCCCCCCCCCGCACCACCAGAGCAGCTCGTTCATACAGTTGTGACCATGCCACCCCCCTACACGCTTCATAAAGTCTCCAAACTGTACGCGATTGGCGATATAAACCACAATGTGCACAGGTACTCAACCAGACAAGACACTCCATAACACAACACGCAAAACCGTGTCTGCCACCGACGGAGAGAGCCCAGAAGAGAGAGAGACCGAGCAGAGACAGAGATGAGAGAGAAGGGAGAGATGAGAGAGAGAGAGAGACAAACGAACAGAACAGACAGGAACAGAGAGAACAGGAGACAGACGGAGACAAAGAGAGAGAGAGAGAGAGAGAGAGATCCCGAGCGAGACAGACAGACAGACAGACAGACACAGACAGACAGAGACCAGAGGGGAAGAGAGAGTAGAGGAAGAGAGAGAGAGAGGAGAGAGGAGAGAGAGAGAGAGAGAGAGATGCGAGTAGAGGTGGGAATAGATCTTCCGTGAGAAAAGCTCGGTCCTATTGTGAAGAGTCTCGCTGAAAAGATAATCAGCTCTTAGGCTGACTTGACAACAGTGTGAAAAGACTATGAGATTTTAAGCCTGACTTTGACATTGTGTGACAAGACTATCAGCTGTTAGACCTCGCTTGACACAAAGTGTGGAAAGGACTATAAGGTGTTAGGCCTGGCTTGACAGCAGTGTGAAAAGACGATCAGCTGTTAGGCCTGGCTTAACCTAGTGTGAAAAGATTATCAGCTGTTAAGCCTGGCTTGACACTAGTGTGAAAAGACCATCATGACACCAATGTGAAAAGACTATCAGCTGTTAGGCCTGGCTTGACACTAGTATGAAAAGACCATCATGACACCCAGTGTAAAAAGACTATTAGTGTTAAGCCTGGCTTGACACTAGTGGACAGAGTCCATTCAGCTGCCAGAGTAGCAGGCACCACTCTCACAGCCACGGCTGTACCCGCATGGCGTTCCAAATTTAGCAGCTTTCCGAGGCTGCTGCACCAGGCGATAACTCCTCGTCCTTCAGAGAAAGCTGGGAATGGAGCCTCTCTCTCTCTCTCTCTCTCTCTCTCTCTCTCTCTCTCTCTCTCTCTCTCTCTCTCTCTCTCGCGTCTCATTGCGAGCCCCGTGACGCTGTGGACAGAGACACCAGGTATTTAGTGCCAGAGGCAGCGTGGCTGTGTGGAGCAAAGACAACGGGACACTGTGCCCTTGCCAGAAGCAGTGTGGCTGTGTGGAGCAAAGACAAAGGAAATTGTGCCCCTGTGCCAGAGGCAGTGTGGCTGTGTGGAACAGAGACAAAGGGCATTGTGCCCTGTGTCAAGGGTAGTAGTGTGGCTGTGTGAAGCAGAGACAGGTGGAATTGTGCCCTGTGCCAGAGGTAGCGTGGCTGTGTGCAGCAGAGACAGAGAGGAATTGTGCCCTGTGCCAGAGGTAAGCGGGCTGTGTGCAGCAGAGACAGAGAGCATTGTGCCCTGTGCCAGAGGAAATTGCGTGGCTGTGTAGAGCAGAGACAGAGCATGTGCCCTGTGCCAATGGCAGGGAAATCAGGGCCATTGTGGTGAGCTGTGCCAGAGGTGTCATTGTCAGAATCAGGAGCCATTGTGCTGAGCTGTGCCAGAGGTGTCATTGTCAGAATCAGGGCATTGTGCTGAACTGTGCCAGAGGTGTCATTGTCAGAATCAGGGCATTGTGCTGAACTGTGCCAGAGGTGTCATTGTCAGAATCAGGGCATTGTGCTGAGCTGTGCCAGAGGTGCCATTGTCAGAATCAGGGCATTGTGCTGAGCTCGCCAGAGGTGCCATTGTCAGAATCAGGGCATTGTGCTGAGCTGTGCCAGAGGTGCCATTGTCAGAATCAGGGGCCATTGTGCTGAGATGTGGCCAGAGGTGCCATTGTCAGAATCAGGGCATTGTGCTGAACTGTGGCCAGAGGTGCCATTGTCAGAATCAGGGGCCCATTGTGCTGAACTGTGCCAGAGGTGTCCATTGTCAGAATCAGGGCATTGTGCTGAGCTGGCACTGCCAGAGGTGTCATTGTCCAGAATCAGGGCATGTGCTGGCTGTGCCAGACCTCTCATGTTTGCTTCAGGGTTCTGTGCTTACCAGCCTGTCTGTCTGGCTGTGGGCTGTCTCACTAGGACAGAGTCGGTGGACCGACCTCGTTTGCTATATGTCTGTCTTGTCTACCAGCCTGTCTGTCTATCGGCCTGTCTGACTATTCTTCCGTCTCTCTCTCTCTCTCCTATCTCTTTCCTCCCTCGCATCCTCCCCTCCCTCTCCTCCCTCGTTTCGCCAATCCTCTCCGTTCTCTCCCTCTCTCTCTCTCTCTCTCTCTCTCTGACACATTTGTTATGCAAATATTTTCTTTCATAATTTTAGTATATGCGCCGAGCGCGTGATTATACTCTTGTTCTTGTCCTCATTGCAGATAGGTTGTGGCCTTTGCAATTAAAAGTATTTGAGTTGGCTTGAGTTGAGTCTCTCTCTCTCTCTCCTCTCTCTCTCCTCTCCTCTCTCTCTCTCTCTCTCTCTTCTCTCTCTCTCCCCTACCTCCCTACCTCCTCCCTCCTCCTTCTGCTCTCCTCCTCCCCCATCCCCCCTCCCCTTGTTTCATGTCAATGCCATCATCATCTTCATCCTCGTCTGGTCGCGAACTCCACCAACAATCACAACATACATACAGCAAACATCGGCATAGTCACTGTTTATCTAATCACCTTCTTTTCTTTCATGTCCCCGACTGTTGCCCCACACTACACACACCACCTTCATCCTTACCTTTGTTCACCCCAACACCCCCCCCCCCCCCCCCCCCCATCTCATCTTGTTGTTATTGTTGTCTGCATTGATAATCTTATGATTGCGTATACCATGCATGACTTTGTCAAGCCTTTGCATACAAATGTGTGTGTGTGTGTGTGTGTGTGTGTGTGTGTGTGTGTGTGTGTGTGTGTGTGTGTGTTGTGTGTGTGTGGATCTAGATCTAGTACTCCATAATCTTGTGTACCTACACTTCTTCTCTCCTTTTTTTTTTTTTTTTTTTTTTCTTCTTTATCTTGTCTTTAAATCTCAGTGCACAGTTTAGCTTAGACAGATTGGAAGAATAGGCACTACCTAAAATCTCAGTCCTTGATAGATTAGAGTTTTATGAATTCTGAGTTCCCTTTCTGTCCCCCTCCCCCCCCCCTCCTCTCTTGCTCTCTCTCTCTCTCTCTCTCTCTCTCTCTCTCTCTCTCTCTCTCTCTCAGAAATGGTTCTATAAAAGGGAGGAAATTGAGGTAGTAAATAATTATAAATATGTAGGGTAGTATATGGAGAATTAGGTAGATATCCGCTAATGTAGATAGTACAATTAGGGCAATACGCTATTGGTTCAGAATTCTGAAGATGGACCCAAATAGATTACCTAGACTAGCTTACGAAAGAGAGAAAACTGAAATAAATAAAATACATAATTGGGCGCTCGGCATAAAAAAAATGTCTAGACCGTTTTGGATTTTCAGAAGTTTGGTTATTCGAAGGAGTAGGTAATGAAAATAGCTTCATTGCTTTACTTAAACAAAGAATGATAGACTGTTACAAACAGAACTGGCATGAAAAGAATGAAAATAGCGATCGTTTTCTAATTTACAACACATTTAAATTTCTTCATCAAACAGAAAAATACCTGCATGTAATTACCATTGCTAAATTTAGAAATGCTCTGACAAGGCTAAGAATAGGTACAAGTGAACTCCATGTCAATAAAAAATACACTGACAGTACAGCATTAACATCCTGCCCTTTTTGTCCCGAAGTAGAAACTGAACTTCATTTCTTAACAGCATGTCCCAGTTATAATACATTTAGAGCTAAATATATCCACAAGCACTTTAATAATATGCAAACTATCACCCTTCACAGAATATTACAGAATGACAATATTGAAATAATACGAGACATTGCTATGTTCACTTATTATGCTATGAAACACAGAGAGAAGCTGATGCAACCAACATAAACATAGCAAGATAAGAATACATAGCGACGCAAGGAGTACAAGCCAGATAGCAGTGAACAGCAAAAGCGGCCCATATAGCAGGCTTTGAGTGCGAGCCACGCTGTACGGAAAGAAAAGAGGCAGATTAAGGAATTGCTACCTCGTTGAACTATTCTATATGAACCTTATGTTATATGTGTGTATAAACACATGTTGTTAGTACTCTTTATATAGGTCTATAGTGGTTAATTGCTAAATTCAAGTGTATTATGTGTACATGTAAAATGGAGTAATGGTGCCTGTGTGACCCAATTTGACACGGATTCTTTGTGTATGGACAGGGTGTCTCACAATAAATGGCGCGGCGGATTCTCCGCGCGTGAATTCTGAATTCTGAATTCTCTCTCCTCTCTCTCTCTCTCTCTCTCTCTCTCTCTCTCTCAAACTTCCCGTTTCATCCTTTGTCTATATATCTCTCTGCTTACTCATTCTCCTTCTTTTCATGTTTAGC
>JADBJO010000267.1:495000-507500 GCA_016801955.1 Conus betulinus | reverse complement strand
CACAACACAAAGAAAGCTTGAAGATTGTGAAGAACTGGACCAGACAAACGTACAGTTGACACAGCACCCTTAAGGTCAGAAGCAATAATCTCACACAGGAAGAAGACATTACAAGTGGACAGGAAGAAGACATTACAACAAGTGGGACTGAATACAGTTCTGAACCTACAGCAGTCACAAGTGGGACTGAATACAGCTCTGAACCTACAGCAGTCACAAGTGGGACTGAATACAGCTCTAACCTACAGCAGTCACAAGTGGGACTGAATACAGCTCTGAACCTACAGCAATCAGAACAAGTGGGGACTGAATACAGCTCTGAACCTACAGCAGTCACAAGTGGGACTGAATACAGCTCTTAACCTACAGCAGTCACAAATGGGACTGAATACAGCTCTGAACCTACAGCAGTCACAAGTGGGACTGAATACAGCTCTGAACCTACAGCAATCAGAACAAGTGGGACTGAATACAGCTCTGAACCTGCAGCAGTCACAAGTGGGACTGAATACAGCTCTTAACCTACAGCAGTCACAAATGGGACTGAATACAGCTCTGAATCTACAGCAGTCACAAGTAGGACTGAATACAGCTCTTAACCTACAGCAGTCACAAATGGGACTGAATACAGCTCTGAATCTACAGCAGTCACAAGTGGGACTGAATACAGCTCTTAACCTACAGCAGTCACAAATGGGACTGAATACAGCTCTGAACCTACGACAGTCAGAGCATGCTCACTGTACCGGACACTTGAGACAAGGACTTTCCACGACTCCATGAAGAAGTGACTGCGGTGGTACTGCTGAAATGTGGGAAGACTGCAAGTGCTGACAATATCCATGCGGAGCTCTTGAAACCTGGTGGAGAGGTAGTGACTGACATCCTTAATGCCATCTGCAACAAACTCTGGCACACTGGCGAGTGGCCACCGTTATGGAATCAATCACTGATTATCACCCTTCCCAGGAAAGTCAGTCTGAAACACTGCCAGAACCACCATGCTGTCGGTCTGATCAGCCATGCCAGAAACATACTGCTCAAAATTGGTCTAAATCGATTCCAGCCGCGAGCAGATATTACTACTGAAGAACAAGCTTGACTGCGTACAGGCAGAAACTATCGAAAAGCATCTCCAACCGCACCGGGAGTTCCGCTAAGTCTTCACAAACCTCAGGAAGGCATTTGACAGTCTGGCAAGAGGAACTCTTCACAGTGAAGGAATTGAATAAGGACAAAAGCTTATAACTACAAACCAGCAATTGGACTCCAAAGCGAGCAGCGCAGAACTTACACAGAGCGCTATTGGAGAATGATGTCATACTTCTGTTGGAGTTTGTCTGGGCTGCCGTCTATCTGACACACTTTTCATATTGCTGGAACATATCGTGACTGATGTACTTGGAGGTTACGCCATGTCAGCATAGAGGACACCGGAGAAAGAACATCTCAAAAGCTGGATTTGCAGATGACATCAATGGCGTCGAAGGCAGTAAACAAAACTCTGCAAGACTGTTTAAATGCTGGATAAAACATCAGTGAAATGCGGCATGGGAATCATCAGCGAGAGGACCAGGTAGATGGCCAGCACAATACCACTCTCAACGCTGAAATCACTGTCCGTGGACAGAAGCTGTGAATGCTTAACGATTCACTTGCATGGGATCGATCATAGATGATGAGAGATTCGAACCAGAAAACCATGTCAAGGGCAGCAAAGTCACTGTCCGCAATGTCCACAATAACACTCTCACTGTATGTATGCCAGAGTGGGACATCACCACGGATCAGGACAGAAGTATCCCAAGGATGGAACTAAGGAGTCACCACATGATTTTGAGCATTAGACACACTGATCACCACATCATACTGACCATCAGACACACTGATCACCACATCATACTGACCATCAGACACACTGATCACCACATCATACATACTGACCATCAGACACACTGATCACCACATCATACTGACCATCAGACACACTGATCACCACATCATACTGACCATCAGACACACTGATAACCACATGATACTGACCATCAGACATACTGATCACCACATAATAATACCATCAGACACATCGATCGCATCATAATACTGACCATCAGACACACTGATCACCACATCATACTGACCATCAGACACACTGATCACCACATCATACTGACCGTCAGACACACTGATCACCACATCATACCGACCGTCAGACACACTGACCACCACATCATACTGACCATCAGACACACTGATCACCACATCATACTGACCATCAGACACACTGATCACCACATCATACTGACCATCAGACACACTGACACATCATACCGACCATCAGACACATTGATCACCACATCATACTGACCATCAGACACACTGACCACCACATCATACTGACCATCAGACACACTGATCACCACATCATACTATCAGACACATTGATCACCACATGAAACTGAGCATCAGACACACTGACCACCACATCATACTGACCATCAGACACACTGATCACCACATCATACTGAGCATCAGACACACTGATCACATCATCAACGACCACCTTCATCACTTCATTAAGGACTGTATCGGGGAAGATCTACTGAGATCACTCGTACTTGACTTTCTTCCTATGCATCATGACTGTCTGTCTGTCCGTCTGTCTGTCCGTCTGTCTGTCTGTCTCCTTCCTTCCTGTCTGTCTGTCTGTCGGTCTGTCTGTCTGTCTGTCTGTCTGTCTCTCTCTCTCTCTCTCTCTCTCTCTCTCTCTCTCTCTCTCTCTCTCTCTCTCTCTGGTACGAGAAAAAATGGCGGCAGTAAGGCTGTGTTCGAGATCAGCTCCGTCTTTTTTGATTCGGTGGTGCAGTGAATTGAGACAGGACAGCCTATCAGTGTCAGTTACCGATGTGAAGTGTTCCAGTGAGCTATTCTGTGCTGAAAAAAATGATTGACTTGTCACTGTGGTGAGCAAGAATCGGTACTTTTTTGTGGCAAACTGACATGTGCCAAACGGTATCAGCGTCCGTGCTCAGTGCGAAAAGGTGACGAAGAATGTGCGACACTGTCAACGTGGAGTGTTCTCTCTTCTGTGCTGTACTTCTGGGCAGTGCTGGTTGTGATTCACGCTTTCTGTGCTCTGTGTGAGAAACTCTGTTTTTATGAAACAACTGGTGTTGTTTGTTTGCAAGATGTGCAGAGAAGATTAGTGGTGAAAAAGTTACTGACACATTCGACTGCAGTCAAACTGAACGATCTGGTCACTGTGGCCTGCATGTGCCCGATGGTCCTTGTTTTGTGCTGTGTCGCAACGCTGGATTTCTGCTGCACAAACTGCTGCTGAGTGGGGACATTGAAGAGAACCCAGGCCCCAATTCCTATGGAAACAGTGACGAACAATCCACGGATATCACCAACATCGACCAGACGCTGACAGACGACAGCAGTGCCATTTGCCCTGAAATGGCAACGGAAATCTTGTTAGCTCTCAGAGAGCAAAGAGAAGAGATGAAACAGGACAGGGAACAGCAGAGATAGCAGAATTCATTCATTCGCAGCAAAATATTCGAAATTAAATCACTACTGGGGATAGTGTCTAATAAATGTAAAGAGATCAACGATCGGTGCGCCCAATTGGAAGCGGAACAGAACAGACTGTCAGTTGCTGTGGAAAGTTTGTCATTAGAACTGGATCAGATGTATGACAGAATGGCAGAAGGTAGGACTGTCAGTTGCTGTGGAATGTTTGTCATTAGAACTGGATCAGATGTATGACAGAATGGCAGAAGGTAGGGAGGAGACACAGAATCTGTCGGTAAAAGTGTCCGGACTAGAACACCAAGTGATGCAGATGTCGGAAGAGCTCGACAGACTCGAAAGTTTTTCGAGGCGGGACAGTCTTCGTTTTATTTTTTGTATCCCTTCCAACGATAAAGAAGATTATGACACGTGTGCGCGATGTGTTGTTGACATTTTGATCAGTGTCAGTGGTCACAAAACATGGAAAGAAGAAGACATTGTCCATGCTCACAGGGTAGGTCAGAGAAAAACTGGCGAAGCCAAAACAATGATTGTGAAATTCCGACAATGAAAGACAAAATGGAATTGATTCGCAATCGCGAATTCCGCCATGAATTAGAAAAGAAAGGCGTCAGGCTGGCACATGACATGACCAGGCGACAGGCAGAGATGATGGCGAAGGCAAAGCAAGAGGGGAAAGCAGCATATTTTGTCAGAGGCAAGTTGACCATCGGACCACGCCGACCCGATCCACGATCATACGCAGAGGTGGCAGCGACGGACGCAACACGTGGTGACATCAACACTACGAAGGCTGGTACGAACGGAAAGTTTTGCAGCTGGTGCACGAGAGATGGCAGTGAAACCTGGGATTCCCCTCGGCGTCATTGTGACGTCATACCAAGGACCAGCCAATCGAATGCAGCAGAAGCAGTGGTGGCGGGGGCGACAGAAGAGGATCGGCTTGTAGCGTGTGGCGGTGACCGGGAGATGTTCCCTACGAGTCAACGTGACGTCAGGGGAAGCTGCTACCGGTCTTCCTACAAGAACAACAGTGTGGTGTGTGATCCTTCTCCTTCAAGCCAGGTGCCTGCTTCAGTGAGAAAAAAATGCAGCAGAGGACCTAGCTACTGTTCGCCTGACTGTGGCAGGATTTTCACATCGTCAGGTGTCAGGGGATATTTCGCAGTGTGTGCGTGGTGTAGCAGGCAAGGGAGCATCTGGCACTGCGGACAGCAGCAGGTCACGACGTGTGCATGGGAGAGTGACACACACAACGTGCAGTGCGAGGAAGTGGTACGTGCACACAGACTGGATTAACACTTTTCTGGCAAAAACTGGAAAGTGACAGGTCTCTGCGTTTTTAGAAAACAATTCGAAATAGACAGGCAAGACCATCAGGTAAATGAAATAACATTTCTTAATTGCAATGTTGAAAATCTTTATAGTAAACTATGTGATGTATCCTTTAAAATGTATGTAAATGGCTTTGATTTCGTATGTCTAACTGAAACGTTTATCGACAAGAAATTTGATTTCTCTGGTATTTTTCACGACTTCGCGAAATTCCATGGACCTGCCAAGAAATTGTGGAAGCAAGGTCGTAATTCTGATGGCGTTCTTTTAATGATCAGGAAAACCTATGAAAAACATGCGACCCCAGATCAGTGGTAATTGTGAAAATATGGTAGTTTTAAAAGTAAAACAAACAAGTCTTTAATGTAAACAAAAAATGTATTGATAGTTGCATGTTATGTTGTGCCTGAGGGAGGTCGACATACAATCACTCTGGTATCAAAGATGGAATTTTGTTATTGGAGGAAACTTTGCTGGAAATAACTGAAAAAAATGATTTCAATATCCTCATATTCGGCGACTTAAATGCCCGCACAGGCCGCCAACAATCCAAACCTGAGAATATGTCTGATTTCTTTACTAGTGTTGTGAATGATGATAATGCTGTTATTGATGTTTATGATGATGATGATGATGATGATGTGGTAGCAGCTAGTGCTGTTGCTGACAATGATGATGATATTGATGTTAATGATGATGATGATGATGACAATGACGATGATGGTAAGTGTGACACTAACGTTAGTCCAATAACTGTGAACGCACATGTAAAAAATGCTTTGGTGCGACGTTCTAAAGACTTGTTCATAAATAAGTTTGGCAAATCTCTATTGGATTTATGTTTCATGTTTGAACTTATAATTGTGAATGGGACATATGGGGACACTTCAAAAGGAGAATTCACATTTGTGTCGCCCCATGGTAGCAGTGTTATTGATTATTTTATTGTACCACAAGACTTACCCGAACATTGCAGTATGAATGTAGCGGACTGTTTGCTCTCTTGGCATTGAAATGAAAAATTGGTCGCTCTGATAAAAAAAAAAAGAAGGATGTCCAGTGTCTTGCGAAGAGAAGCGCATTATATGGTCTGAAGAATGTGCAGAAACTTATGTGGAGGAACTAAGCTCAGAAGAGTTTAAAAAATGTATTCATAGAGCCATGCAATTCCTTAATGTTGATGTTAACTCATGCTTAGAAAATGTTTGTGAATGCTTTATATAGTGCTGCTGGTTTGTATGGTGAGATCTGTGGGGAAAAGGAAGAAAGAGGGTGAATGACTGGTTTGACAGCGAGTGTGGGAGAAAGAAAAGAATTGTCAAAAGATGCTTGAAGCAATATCAAAGAGCTAGATTGAACAAATTGAAAAAAGAACGTAAAACGCTATAGGTTAAGGAAAGAAAAGGAATACACAACAATGAAAAGAGAGAAGAAAAGAGAATTCGAATGATGAGAAACGATTAGACAAGCTAAGAAAGTCAGTTCATGACTCCAAACTATTCTGGTCAACAATTAGATTAATAAGTAGAAAACCAGTGATCTATGACAAAATTAGCTCACAGCAGTGGCATGATCATTTTTTTAAAGTGTTCAATGGCTTTATCAATGATTCCGAACACTCAAATATAGAGGTAGACAGTGAAGATCTATTTACAGAAGAACCATTATTCAACAGTGTGATAACAAGAGATGAGGTAATAAACAGCATAAATCGTATGAAATGTGGCAAAAGCGCTGGTCCGGATAAGGTGTTTGTGAAAATGTTCAAACGTGCCAACTCTGTTGTTATTGATTTCATAGTAAACCTGTTTAACTCGCTGTTCGATAAAGGAATCTTTCCTGAGACATGGTCAAAATCGATAATAATCCCTCTTCACAAAAAGGAGACAATAACAATCCAGATAATTACCGAGGCGTTGCACTGACAAGTATCTTAAGCAAAATTTCTACACATATTCTTAATAATAAAGATTAACTGCTTGGGCAGAAAGAGAAGAGAAAATTACAGAATAACAAGCTGGATTTCGTTCTGGATATAGCACAATAGACCACATATTTACATTGTTTGCCTTAGTTCAGAAATACCTGTTAAAAAAGACAAAATTGTATGTTGCCTTTGTTGATTTCCAGAAAGCTTTTGATTCTGTGAACAGAAATGTTTTGTGGAATGTTTTAAGGAAAAGTGGTGTGAATGGGAAGTTGTATGCAGCTGTGCGAGGAATGTATGATTCTGTTCTTGCATGTGTTCGTGATAAAGACATTTATTCTGATTATTTCAAATGTCCACGTGGTGTAAAACAAGGATATCTGTTCAGTCTCCAGTTATTTGCTTTTATGCATTAACGAGCTTGCAGTAGATATTTCAGAGAATGGAAAGCATGGGATACAAATGTTACCAGGGGCTACTGAGATGTTTTTATTGCTGTTTGCTGATTATGTTCTCCTTGCTGATGATGTTCTCCTTGCTGGTACACCTGTCGGTTTGCAGAAACAGTTGGATGCTTTGAAAAAGGTATCTGATAGATTGCAACTGACTGTAAATTTAAGTAAAACTAATATCATGGTTTTTAGAAATGGAGGCCATTTAGCACAACATGAAAGATGGTTCTATGGCAGATCAGAAGTCAAAATGACAAATAGTTATAAATATCTAGGTATGTTTTTCACTACGAAATTAAGCTTAAATAGATGCTGGCTGGAGACGTGTAGGAAAGGAAAGAGAGGGGTCACTGAGATTTTAAGAACAATGAGAAGACTGAATTCAGTTGATTTTTTTTTAATTATTCGACACCCAGATACAACCAATCCTGGCATATGCAACTGAGGTGTGGGGTCTGTTGGATAACGCCCACATGGAAAAAAATCGCACTTATGCAATAAAACGTGTTATGCGTGTGCGTTATATATGCATCAAATAAAATAGTTTATGGTGAAAGTGGTCGATATCCTCTGTTTATACGAACATATATCAAATCAATTAAATACTGGTTAAGATTAATTAATTTACCTACCACCAGACTCTGTAATCAAGCGTATGAAATGCTTTTGCTACAACACGATATGGGAAAATTTAATTGGGTGTCTCGTGTAAAGAAAACACTAACAGAAAATGGTTTTGGTATCGTTTGGCTTTGTCAGAATGTAGGCAATACTGCGAGGTTTATATCCGAATTACTGATCGTTTAATTTGTTCTTACAGACAAAACTGGCATTCCAGCATGGATGGAAACGTCAAATATGAATGGTTTCTCTCATTTAAAAGTAGTTTGGAAATGGAAAAGTATTTCACGTTTATTACAAATAAATGGCATAAATATAACTTACCAAATTTCGAACTAGAACACTGGGCCTTAATGCAAACAGAAAATGGTGCCATGTGTGTGTGTGTGTGTGTGTGTGTGTGTGTGTGTGTGTGTGTGTGTGTGTGTGTGTGTGTGTGTGTGTGTGTGTGTGTGTGTGTGTGTGTGTGTGTGTGCACGCGCGCGCGTGCGCGTGCGTGTGCACATGCGTGTATGTGTGTGAGTGTTTGTATCCGTGAACATTTGTGTTGCCGATTGTAGATTTGAATTTCTAGTTAAAACTGTTTGATTTCTATGTCTTTTTTATATTTCAATGGCGTATATTTGACGCATGATGTTAATGCAGAAATTGTAACCCCCTTGCCAACGAGGCTTTGTTTGCTGTTGGCAATAAAACTGTGTCAGTGTTAGTGTCAGTGTCTCTCTCTCTTTCTCTCTCCCATCAATCTCTCTCACTGTCAGTCTGTCTGTCTCTCTCTCTCTCTCTGTCAGTCTGTCTCTCTTTTTCTCTGTCTTTGTCTCTGTCTCTGTTTCTCTCTGTCTCTCGCTCTTTCGCTGTCTCTCCTCCTCACCAATTAATACACAGAGGAGACTAATCTGAAAACTGAATATAAACTTATAGATCAGATATCGATTTTCCCCACTGAGAAAGTAGTCTCCTCTGCAGCTTGGCAGGCTGCATACAGTTCACAAGTGATGAAAAGCTGCGTAGTGATGCTGAACTGGTTTCCGTTTGCCACATCTTCTTTCTGCCTTTCATCACTCATATTGAGAGACGCACAGACGGCTCAATAACAGAGATCAAATCGGGACCTGCATATTTCATACTTGATTCAAGACCAGAGAAGTCGTTTCAACTGAGAACGCATGACGTTTTTTTACATGGAGAGACTGGCAACAGTTTTGATGTCTTCATTATTAATTGTCCATGAATTGTTACAGACCAGATCCCAAATGATGATTTGTAAAAGTCCTGTCATCCATACGCTAATTTTTTTGAGATTCTGAGATCACTTTTAGCTACGTTTTGATTGTAATGACAAAGTAGACATGACTGATTACACGCGGGGCGAAGTATTGTTTAGGGTCTGTTCCTAAACGGTTCCCTATCCTTATGAGAACATCATTACACAGAAGCCTGGAACTAGTTCCAAAGCTGCGTCAAGAGATTTGAGAGAAAAAAATATAATGACCGGGCCGCCACACAAAGGAACAAACAAATTACAAAACAAACAACATGTATGGACCTTTTGGGTCCTCTTCGGGCAGGACAATTAACATTCCAAACAATGAAAATGAAGAACTAAGAGACAGTCTCTTATCTCTTCCAGCTGGGTGTAGAAATGAGGTCCTTGGTGAACAGCTGATACTACGGAATTGATCTGAAGTTGATAGGGGAAAGAGACAATTTAAAGAAAAAAAATGCATTATAGCCGTATACTATTACTACTACTACTACTACTACCACCACCACCACCACCACCACCACCCACCTCCACTTCTAGAAGAAGAAGAAGAGGAGGGGGGAAAGAATAAGGAGAACAGTTACAAGATGATGATGATGATGATGATGATTACCACGACGACGACGACGACGACGACGACAACAACAACAACAACAACAACAACAATAATAATAATATGATGATGATGATGATGATAACAACAACAACAATAATGATATCAATAAGAGAAAATGGAAAACATGGATGAAGTCTAATAAATAGGTAGATAGTTATCATTATCATCATCATCCGATAATAATGATAATAGATGATAATAATAATAACAACAATAATAAAAATAATCGTAAGAATAATAAGAACAGTAACAATAACAATAATGATATTAATAATAAGAGAAAATGGAAAAGATAGATGAAATCTAAGAAATAGGTAGATAGTTATCATTATCATCATCATCTGATAATAGTAATGACTTTGGAATAGAAAAAGGTAGTAACAACTATATAATTTGAGGATTGGTGGTAAAGACGGAAACAAAAGGGGGGTCAAAAAGAAAACAAAAACAACACACAACGTTTCGACTCTTAGAGTCTTTTTCAAGTGACATGAAACTGAGGACCCACGACAGTACACGACAGTATTATTATTGGTGTACTGTCGTGGGTCCTCAGTTTCATGTTACTTGAAAAAGACTCTAAGAGTCGAAACGTTGTATATTGTTTTTTTTTTTTTTTTTTGACCCCCCCCCCTCCCCCCCCCCCCCCCCCCCCCCCCCCCCCCTTTTTTGTTTCGGTCATTACCACCAATCCTCAAATTACGTAGTTGTTCTGAAAAAGACCCAGTCAAGTGTTATCAATTTTTAGAAAAGGTAGTAAAATAAGATCTAAGAAATATAAAATGAATAGACATTTAGAAAATACAAATAGAATGAAGTTCACTATGTAACGTGAATGGTGAAAGTAATGTTGCTACTGCTACTACTACCACCACCATTGCTACTTTCACTGCTACTACTGACAGTAATAACACTAACAGTAATAACAATAACAACATCACCACTTCTACTACTTCTACCACTACTACTGATGATGATGATGATGATGATACTGATACTACTACTACTACTACTACTACTACTACTACTACTACTACTACTACTACTACAACACAACTACTACTACTACTACTGAACAGAAGAAGGTAGAAGGGAATAATAAAAGAAAGATCAATGAGTGAAAGGCTAACAGTTCTGTTAAAGCGGAATAGGAAAACCAATAAAAATGAAAAAGGAAAGAAGAAGAAGAAGATACATAAAAAAGGTTAGCATAGGTATTTAACAGAAAGCAGATTAAGAAAGGAGTGATTATTAGTAAGTGAGTCAAAAATACATTAATAAAGAAAATGAAGTTAGCAAAGGGAGGAGAGAAGAGCCGTAACACGTACAGCAGGTCAGTAATGAGTAGTATGGTGGAGTGTCTGTGGAGTACAGCATAGATTGATAAAGAAAATGAAGATAATAAAGGGAGTGGAGAAGCCAGAAGAGCCGTAACACGTACGGCAGGTCAATAATGAGTAGTATGGTGGTATGTCTGTGGTCAGTACTGTGGGCAGGAGTTGAAGAAGTGGACATATCATGCTATTTTTGGACGTTGATGGTAAGTGGACGATGGTCCCTAATTCAGTAAGAAAATGGAATCCTGCATGCTGTGCTCAAAGTTGTCGCTCAAAGTTGCCCAAGTGCCAGGACTGACGTGATTGATGTGTTGGGGATGGTAGAAGTGTGGAGGTTTGGGCCGATGATGGCGGATGTCAACCAGGGTGTTCAGAGATGACGAATCAAGTAAGTGGGATGTCTCAGCTACAGAGAACTTACCGCACAGTTTGCAGTGGATAACATACACAATGTTGGGGCCATGACAAGAGAATGCACGTGTAATTTTGAACGAGATTTTGGGGTCATATAGGACGGTGTCTGGCTTGGTAGAAGACAGATTTTGCTGTTGTGTTTTTTGAGCAAGGAAAAGTACCAGGTGACTCAGGTGTGGTGATGATTTGTTCAGTTTGGATCGCACAAGTAGTTCTTTGAGGTTGTCGTGCTGGAAGGTAATCATGGATTTGGCCACAGAGGCAAGTTTGTGATCTTCAACTATGTGCCAGTTGGATTTGGGGGGCCTGCAGATAGGAAAAGTTTGAGTGTTTGAGTAGGTCGGTCTCTTTCATTTGGAGGCTGGGATTTCAAGGACGTTGTCCCGGCCACAGCTGTGATATGGCTGAGAGCCTCACTCATGACGGTGCTGGGGTGCCCACAGCTGTGAAGAAGACAAACATCTGGCTGTTTGTGGTTAAAAATGGTCATCGTGTCAGAGTCTGCAGAGGAATTCAGAGAATGGGATGCTGTATTTGTGGATGGGTGATGGGATTATGTGTAGTTCAGGTGTGACGAATAGGGGTTGAAAATGTTGTTGTCTTGGGGAAGTGTTTTGTTTCTTAACATTATAGAATAAGTTTTATTTTTTTTTAAAAAATCACTTCCAGGCTCTCTCTTACCAGTGGTGGAAGGAGCAACGTTTTGGTACTACTCATTGAAAGATTTTTTTTTATTTTACTTGGGACTTTAAAATACTACAAAGAATGGCTCAGGTGTAATTCACCTTAGGCCCATGCACAAGTGTCTGTGCTATGAGTGACAGACAGAACTAGATCAAGACTCAAATATGAAATGATATATGAACAACACAAACACACTTGCATACTACATGTGCAATTTCACACACAGAGCTTTACTTTTCTATACAAGTTTAAATTATACAAATGATATGACTTCAATAACATTCAATTTGTCTTTGCCTGGCTGGCCTTTTCC
>JADBJO010000267.1:480000-490000 GCA_016801955.1 Conus betulinus | reverse complement strand
AACAGAAACAGGACGTTAGAGACATACAGCAACAGGACGTTAGAATCATACAGCAACAGGACGTTAGAGTCAAACAGCAACAGGACATTAGAGTCATATAGCAACAGGACGTTAGAATCATACAGCAACACCCCACAGTCTTCCCACCCTCTGCATGCCAGATGCCCTTGATTGTAATGAGGTGACATTGTCCTGTAGCTTGGGATAATGTAGATTATAATGAGGTGACATTGTCCTGTAGCCTGGGATAATGTAGGTTTCAATGAGGTGACATTGTCCTGTAGCCTGGGATAATGTAGGTTTCAATGAGGTGACATTGTCCTGTAGCCTGGGATAATGTAGATTGCAATGAGGTGACATTATCCTGTAGCCTGGGATAATTTAGGTTACAATGACCTGACATTGTCCTGTAGCCTGGGATAATGTAGTTACAATAACGTGACATTGCCCTGTAGCTTGGGATAATGTAGATTGCAATGACGTGACATTGTCCTGTAGCCTGGGATAATGTAGATTGCAATGAGGTGACATTGTCCTGTAGCCTGGGATAATGTAGATTGCAATGACGTGACACTGTCCTGTAGCCTGGGATAATGTAGATTGCAATGAGGTGACATTGTCCCGTAGCCTGGGATAATGTAGATGCAATGAGGTGACATTGCCATGTAGCCTGGGATAATGTAGATTATAAACAGTGACATTGTCCTGTAGCTTGGGATAATGTAGATTACAATGAGGTGACATTGCCCTGTAGCTTGGAACAATGGAGATTATAAAGAGGTGACATTGTCCTGTGGCTTGGGATAATGTACGTTTGCAATGAGGTGACATTGTCCTGTAGATTGGGATAATGGAGATTATAAAGAGATGACACTGCCCTGTAGCTTGGGACAATGGAGATTATAAAGAGGTGACATTGCCCTGTAGCTTGGGACAATGGAGTTATAAAGAGGAGACATTGTCCTGTGGCTTTTGATAATGTAGGTTGCAATGAGGTGACATTGTCCTGTAGATTGGGATAATGTAGATTGCAATGAGGTGACACTGCCCTGTAGCTTGGGATAATGGAGATTATAAAGAGGTGACATTGTCCTGTAGATTGGGATAATGTATGTTGCAATGAGGTGACATTGTCCTGTAGCTTGGGGTAATGTAGGTTGCAATGAGGTGACATTGTCCTGTAGATTGGGATAATGTAGATTGCAATGAGGTGACATTGCCCTGTAGCTTGGGATAATGGAGATTATAAAGAGGTGACATTGTCCTGTAGATTGGGATAATGTATGTTGCAATGAGGGTGACATTGTCCTGTAGCTTGGGGGTAATGTAGGTTGCAATGAGGTGACATTGTCCTGTAGATTGGGATAATGTAGATTGCAATGAGGTGACGTTGCCCTCTAGCTTAGGATAATGGAGATTATAAAAGAGGTGACATTGTCCTGTAGCTTGGGATAATGTAGGTTGCAATGAGGTGACATTGTCCTGTATATTGGGATAATGGAGATTTTATTATAAAGAGGTAACATTGTCCTGTAGCTTGGAATAATGTAGGTTACAATGAGGTGATATTGCCCTGTAGCTTGGGATAATGGAGATCATAAAGAGGTGACATTGCCCTGTAGCTTGGGATAAGTTAGGTTGCAATGAGGTGACATTGTCCTGTAGCTTGGAATAATGTAGGTTACAATGAGGTGATATTGCCCTCTAGCTTGGAATAATGGAGATTACAATGAGGTGACATTACCCTGTAGCTTGGGATAATGGAGATATTAAAGAGGTGACATTGCCCTGTAGCTTGGGGTAATGTAGGTTGCAATGAGACGACATTGTCCTGTAGATTGGGATAATGTAGATTGCAATGAGGTGACGTTTCCCTGTAGCTTGGGATAATGGAGATTATAAAGAGGTGACATTGTCCTGTAGATTGGGATAATGTAGGTTGCAATCAGGTGATATTGTCCTGTAGCTTGGGATAATGTAGGTTGCAATGAGGTGATATTGTCCTGTAGATTGGGAAATGTAGGTTGCAATGAGGTGACATTGTCCTGTAAATAAGTTAGGTTGTGACATTGTCCTGTAGCTTGGGATAATGTAGGTTACAATGAGGTGACATTGTCCTGTAGCTTGGGATAATTGAGATTATAAAGAGGTGACATTGCCCTGTAGCTTGGGACAATGGAGATTATAAAGAGGTGACATTGCCCTGTAGCTTGGGACAATGTAGATTGCAATGAGGTGACGTTGCCCTGTAGCTTGGGATAATGTAGGCTTAAATGAGGTGACATTGTCCTGTAGCTTGCGATAATGTAGGTTGCAATGAGGTGACATTGTCCTGTAGCCTGGGATAATGTAGGCTGCAATGAGGTGATATTGTCCTGTAGCCGGGGATAATCAACAGGCTGTCGGTTACAATGAGGTGCCTTTCAGCTTTCATTTTGTCCTCCACCTTTCACGGTCTTTCAGCTTTTATTGTCTTCCAGACTATAGTATCTTACAGTTTCATATTTTATCAGCTTTCATTGTCTTCCAGCTTTCATTATCTTTCATTGTCTTCCAGCTTTCATTGTCTTCCAGCTTATAGTGTCCTTCAGCTTTCATTTTCTATCAGCTTTCATTGTCTTCCGGCTTATGATGTCTTTCAGCTTTCATTGCCTTCCAGCTTATAGTATCTTTCAGCTTTCTTTTTTTCAGCTTTCGTGGTCTTCCAGCTTTCATTATCTTTAACTTTTTTAAAAGAAAATATTTGTTTAATTCACCAGAAAACAGGAGAAATAAATTACAAGACAAAACACGACGCGTTTTGACCTCTAGTCTTCTTCAGGCAAGATAAAACTTTTTCAGGACAATGGTTGTCTCTGATTTTTCTCTTTTTTCCCTTTAAAAAAAAGGAAAAGGTTGATGGCCTTAGTTGCATGCAGGTCCACGGAACACGTTTCCCATTTATACCTCTTTTGTGTGCATCACGCGTACTTTCTTCATTGGCCGGAGACAGAGCGATTTTTTAGGAGAAAGAGATAGTGACAGGCATATAGACTGGCAGAAGCATAGAGAGGCTCTTTCGTGCATAATTCTTTGTCTGTATGAATTCTAAAGATGTACTGTTTCAAATTGCTCAGATAAGTTTTAGTGTGTAATGAGTGATTACATATGTCTGGGTTTCTGTTTGCTCTAGTGGGTATTGCTTGTTCTGTTTCACACACATTCTCTCTACACTCACACTGGACCTGATTATCAGCCCCTTGTCTGTATGTTTTTATCTATTGATGGACATTGCTTCTTGCTCCTTTTAGTGTATTATCGTTTTATTACAATAGCATCGGCGTGATATAATTTAACCTAGTGTATATATTGTTTTATTTTTGCATGTTTGTGACTCACACATATTTCTCTCATAATTTGTCTAAATTACAATGTGCTTGTCTGCTTGTGCATGTGTTATTCCGTGTAATTGTACGGCTGTAATCATAAATGAAATTTTCTCATTCAAGTTTCAACATACAGTAGTGTGTATGTGTGCATATGTGTCCATAGTACAGGTGTGAGCCTGTGTGTATACATAGTGCAGATGTGTTTGCATATGTGTGTGTTTGTGTGTGCTTGCATATATATATATATATATATATATATATATATATATGTGTGTGTGTGTGTGTGTGTGTGTGTGTGTGTGTGTGTGTGTGTGTGTGTGTGTGTGTGTGTTCACCTGTGTTCCTTGTGCGTTTGTGTTTAATTGGTTGTTAGCACTTATGCGTGTTCACGCATGTCTGAGAGTTTGCAAAGCTTAACTGTGTATACAAGCATGTTTAATTAAAGTTTACGAATGGTAAGCGGGTTTTAAAAAAATAATAGACAATGGTGCTGTAGACTTTGTCTTTTTATATATACCTATACACATTTTTGCAATAAGAATCAAATGGTTAATTTTGGCTAATGTCTCCGAAGATATATTTTTCTTGATTTAGATATTCCAAAACGAGCATCTATGACTGTAATCTCTATTTGTGTGTCATACGTTTTCAGAATGTACTGTTTTAAAGATTTCCAGAAGTTAAGAGTGCAGGACACTCATAAAAAAGTGCTCAGTATAATCGATTTTGTCTGGACAATAAGAACACATGCGGCTATTTGTGACCCTCATTTTGCAGAACATGATATCAGTCGGGTGTATATTATGCATAAGTTTCCATTGAAGTACTCTTAATCTAGTTTCTTTTTGTTGTTAATAATTCTTGGAATAAACCATGTTTCATAAGTTAGCTTACTTGATTTTCTGTTGCATGCGAGCATGGTGTAACACTTAAATAACATTTTAAAGTTTTTTCTAAATTCCTTATGTAATGAAATTCCTTTCCCATTGAAAGCAGGGATGTCTTGCCAATCTATGTCCACAGTAGCTTTATTTACAAGTCTACGTTGAAATTGCTGTACTGAAGCTCTCATGGCAGAGTACTTCAGCATTCTGCTAGGAACATGACCTATCTTTTGACAAATATCATTATGAGTAAGAAAACCATTAGCCGTACACATCGCTTAAGCTCTAAATATTGACTTTTATCCACTCTGGAAAATAGAACTGTACCTTGATTTCGTATAACTGTTATTCCACAGGAAAGTGGGCACTAATGGGTTCATACTGTGTTTATTCTTTTCCAGCCATGCTTGTAGAACGGATTTCCAGAAGCAAGACTTTATTACATGGAGACCTTTAAAGTTCCGGCTTTTAACGTTTAAATAAAAGCATGTCAAATTTGTTCCAGGACTTCTAAAAATGTGTTTTGCAATGGATTTCCACTTTTCATCATTATTTGCTTTTTAGCCGTGCTACTCACTGAAGCAATGCAGAGTTTTGCATTTGTATAACATTTATCATGTTCAACCCACCTCTTTCATATTCACAGCATAATACAGATCTCTTTACTTTTTCAAATGCTCTCCTATTACAATCCCCTTTTCTCCATATAATTCGAAAAAATAACCTGTTTATTTCAGTTATCACATGGTCAGGAATGCTAATAGCCTGCATTATATAAATAAATTGGGATAATAGAAAGGTTTTAACAATCAAAATTGTCACCATAATACTTTAATTTCTCTTTTCCCATGTGTGTATCACTCTCTTTATATATTATAACCAATTTTCTTCAATAACGAGGGACTTTTTTCACTTGCGAAATAGATTCCTAATAGGTTTTTTAACATTCTTTTCCAAGTGTAACAAAAAAGTGTTCCAAGCCACATTATTTCAGACTTTTTTTGTTAATTTCTAACCCAGAGATTTTAGAAAATTGTTGAAGGATATTTAAAGAGTGCAACATGTCTCGTTCATCCTGTAGGAAAAATGTTACATCATCTGCATACAAGGCAACCTTAATGGGGTTGGCTGGAATTGTGTCATCATCACGCATGAAACTAATTCTACGTACATCTCTACATTCTCTTATCCTGATCACTAAAAGTTCAAGAGCAAGAAATGAAGGCTAATGGGGCGAACGGACAACCTTGACGGATTCCAGAGTCTACCTTGAAATACTCTGTGAGCCATCCACAATGATTCATACAGCTTTTTGTATCAGCCATCAGTATTTCTACCCACTGGCGAAAATTATGCCCAATCCATTTTTTAAGGCAACGAGCATGAAGAGTTTGGAAATACGAGCAAACGCCTGCGAAAATCTATGGCAAGAAGCAGCCAAGTTGTTGCATGACATCTATTTGCTCTATAACATCACCAATTAAACGTAATAGTGAAGACAATTGACGACCCTAAATATATGCAACTTGATCATTGCTTACAATATCATCTACAACGCAACTTAATCTAATAGTACACATTTTGCTCTCTAAGTTTATAGTCACTAATTGTCAGGGATATTGGTCTCCAGTTCTTTAAATTATTGCGGGGTAATTCTTTTCCTTTGTGTATCAGTGTAATACCTTTTTGTTGATTGGATGATAACGTTTTATTTTGAAATGCAGTATTGAAAGATTTGGTTAGTAGAACACTAATATATATCCAAAACACTTTAATAAATTCTGTAGTGATACGATCACAACCTGGTGCCGATCCATTCTTCATTTGTTTTAATGCATAATAAAAAAAAAAAAAAGGTTCGTCTTCTGTCACTAGACCTTCACAACTATTCTTTTGTTTTTCAATGAGAGTTGGGATATTAGCAGTGCCTATAAATTGTTTCAACTTTTGTTCCAATCCTTGACTGTCTACTGGTTGTTTATATAGGTTTGAGAAATATTGCTTTTGAAAATTCTTAATTTCGCTTTACTTTGAAACCAATGTGCCATTTTCATTGTAAACTTCTTCCATAATCTTAGTATTTGCCGTTGACTTTTCCAAACCTAGACAGTATTTTGAATTTTTCTCCCGTTCTTCTACCCATTTTATTCTAGCACGTGTTTGCACTGTGCGGACCCTATGTTGCTCAGCTGACTCTATTTCTAATTTGATTTTGCTTCTTTCGTTACGTAAGGCTACACTGTCAGGATTTATAGCTAGCTGTCTGTCGATGTTATTCAGTTCATCATACTTTTTTACCAGTAAGTTTCTACGGTTCGCACTTTTTATTTGGCAAAATTTCAAAGTAAATGTTTTTTATCTTCCTTTGGAGTATTTCCAATTCCATTTGGTGGTCAGTATCATCTGTTAGCTAATGAACATAATCGTCAATCAATTAATTCATTTGGTTACATAATCTATATCATTCAATAAGTTATTATTTAGTTTCCAGTATCCTGGCCTTCTCTCCATGACAGATAATTTGACAACGATAGATCAACCTCTGTGGTCTGTAGATGAAAGAGATAATATACTACTTTCAATGTTTTTTTTTTTTTCAAATATACATGAGCTGACAAAAATATAGTCTATTCATTGAGCTAAATAGGGATATTTCGACACTTGTTTTTATGCCTTTTCTTGTGAATGAAACAGTCTCCATGTGTCATAGAGATCACAGTTTGCAATTACATAATTAAAAACCAGAGATATTATCTAAATCATTATCTAATGTGCAATTAAAGTCGCCACATACTATAATTTGTTCTGATTCAATATTCTGATCACTTCTGTTAGTTCCTAATAAAAACTATTTTTTTCCTGTGACAGTTTAGAGCATACACATTTACAACAATTACTTTCTTACTCAAATTCTCATTCAACCACAAGAATCCTTCTAGAGCTCATTAAACTGTCACATTGTTAAATACATTTTTTCTTAATAGGATAATCTGTCCAGAGCTGTGTGAACCAAAATTATTGCTTATGAACTCCCCTCCCCATTCGATTTTCCATCTTTCACATACATCATCCGTAACATAAGATTCGATTCTTGCAAACATACAGTACCATTTTTTTTTTCTTTTATAGATCGAAAAACAGATTTCCTTTTAACTGTGTATCGTATTCCATGTACATGTACTGAAAAACAGTCTGAGTGAGTAATCGCGAACCCATAATCAAAGTCCTAAGTCACAGCTTGAGGTCAGTCCTGGAGGGCAGTTCCATGGTCCTAGTCTGGGGACGTGAGCCGAGTCGTTGTACAGAGGGAGATCAGCATGGTGCAGACTGAGAGGGCCTGCCAGCCTTCCCTCCTGTCTTGTCCCCAGATGTCTTCTCTGACACACGGCTGTCGGTCTTGAAGTTCCGGGCTGTGATGATCTCTTGGGTCTTACTGCAGACTCTGCTGTTTCCTTCTGTTCTTGTAGAGAGCTGACCGGGGCATCCTTCACTTGAATAATTGTCTTTCATTGTCTTCCAGCTTTCATGGTCTTCCAGCTTATAGTGTCTTTCAGCTTTCATTTTCTATTAGTTTTCAGTGTCTTCCAGTTTTCAGTCATTGTCTTTCAACTTTCATTGTCACTTTGGTCAGGCTGTCAGAAGCCTTGACTGTGGCCATTACCACTTTATTTACTCCCCACCCCCACCCCCGCCACTTCCTACCTTCCCTTTTTTGTCCATTCTTCTCTTCTCAAACATTTATTTAACTCTGAGCCTCCTCCCCTCCTCTGTTGTCTCTGTCTTCTTGCCCACATAAACGCCAACCAGCACTCCCATAATATCACCCCTCGTTATCTCCTCCCCAGCCTCTGTCCCGAGAAATCAGACCCCGGAAATGACGTAAAATGCTGTGGATTAGTCTGCTTAGCAGTCTAGACAGGGGCGTGTCGGTAACCATATCCATACTCCCCCCCCCTACCCCCCCCCCCCCCCCCCCCCCCCCCCCCCCCCCCCCCCCCCCCCCCCCCCCCCCCCCCCCCCCCCCCCCCCCCCCCTGTCCGTCTGTCTCTGTCTCTTCTCTTTCTCTCTGTGTCTCTCTGTGCGCGTGCGCGCGTGCGTGGGTGCGTGCGTGCATGCGTGAATGCGCGTTGTGTGTGTGTGTGTGTGTGTGTGTGTGTGTGTGTGTGTGTGTGTGTGTGTGTGTGTTGTGTTAACTGGATTAACTGGAACATTAAAAGTATCTGTTAGTGGAAATTTAATCTGAGCAAATTGTCTACCTGTTCGGTTATTCATGAACCAGATACAACACACACTCTCTCACACCAACAGAGAGAGAGAGAGAGAGAGAGAGAGAGAGAGAGAGAGAGAGAGAGAGAGAGAGAGAGAGAGAGAGAGAGAGAGGATGGTACAAGCGCGGCTGAATGCTTTTCACGGCAGTGGAAACGGCAAGTACTGTGTCCCAGAAATAACCTTTCACCTTCAGAGACACATAAGCGTTTAAGTGGCAGGGACATGGAAAGGAATTCTTCTGCAGTAACTGATCCCATGCTTTAAGCTTTCTCCACAGAGGAGGTGAGAATGACCAACAAGTGACAGTTTTTTTTTTCACGTTTTGAAGGTGTCATCAGGTTTGCTGCCAGAGACCCCCCTAACCTGCTGCTGGTCATAAACTCTTCCGGTGAACAGAAAGCAAGATGCCTGGTTTCAGATAGATCCATCAGCCTATGCATAATATGTGTACTTGTCAGTATAGATCCATCCATTTGAACACTAAGATGGGCGCTCAGTGAGAGGAGAGTTTTGAAGCAAACGATAGCCAGACATTGTTCTGTGCAGAACTCAAGGTGAATATGTCAGACACGGCAGGTGTGAGCCAGCAGCTGTAGATAACACTCTACAAAGATTAATCCAATACTTTAAAAATCAGCTGCAGATAACAATCCACAAGCATTAATCCAGTACTGTAAAAATCAGCTGCAGTAAGAAAACCACAAGGATTAAACTAATACTTTGGAAATCAGCTGAAGATAACAATCCACAAGGGTTAAACAAATATCTTATAAATCAGTTGCGGATAATATTCCACCAGAATTAAAGCAATACTTTGAAAATCATCTGCAGTTTTAAAAAATCCATAAGGATTAAAACCAATACTTTAAAAAATACTGCTGATAAAAATCCTCAAGGATTAAACTAATACTTTTAAAATCACTACAGATAACAATCCACATTACTTTACAAATCAACTGCAGATAACAGTCTACAAGAATTAAACCAATACTTAAAAAAAAAAAAAATCAGCTGCACATAACAGTCCACAAGGATTAAAACCAGTATTTCAAAAACTCAGCTGCAGATAAAAAAAAAAAAATCCATCAGGATTAAACCAATACGTTATAAAAAAAAAAAAAAATCAGCTGCAGATAACAATCCACAATGATTAAATCAATACTTTAAAAATCAGCTGCAGTTAGAAAACCACAAGCATTAAACAAATGCTTAAAAATCAGCTGCAGAAACAATCCACAAGGATTAAACCAATATTTAAAAAATCAGCTGTAGTTAGAAAACCACGAGGATTAAAGTAACATTTTAAAAAAATGAGCTGCAGATAGAAATCCAGAAGGATCACTGATGCGGGTGGTGTGGTGCTGTGTGCATGTCTGACTCTCATTTTCAACAGTCTGGATGCCTGTG
This sequence comes from Conus betulinus, assembly GCA_016801955.1. Lineage (NCBI taxonomy): Eukaryota > Metazoa > Mollusca > Gastropoda > Neogastropoda > Conidae > Conus > Conus betulinus. The sequence goes on along the minus strand of JADBJO010000267.1, from coordinate 480,072 downwards.
ACGATTACTCCCTACACACCCACACTATACGAACATGGATAGCCAGGCAACACATAAGTTAAGTTTACCCAC
>JADBJO010000267.1:467500-475000 GCA_016801955.1 Conus betulinus | reverse complement strand
CTCTCTCTCTCTCTCTCTGTGTGTGTGTGTGTGTGTGTGTGTGTGTGTGTGTGTGTGTGTGTGTGTGGTGTGTGTCATTTTGTCATTCAGTATCTATCTTTCTGTGTCTATTCGCCTGTCTCTCCAACTATCCACTAGTCGCTTCTATGCATATGTGTATTTGATTGCGTCTACACTCAAATGTGCATATATGCGTGCATGTCTGTATGCACACGCATAGGAGTGTTTCCAAATTTGTATATGATTTTGTGTGCATGCGTGTGGTCAGAGTGACTGTTCGAACGTGCTGTGTGCATAGGTGCCTACGTTTTGTCTTTTTACCCATGCGTGCACTTGTGTGTGTGTGTGTGTGTGTGTGTGTGTGTGTGTGTGTGTGTGTGTGTGTGTTAGTGTGTGTTGTGTGTGTGTGTGTGTGTGTGTGTGTGTGTGTGTTCATCTTTTCATCTTTCCTCAGCCTTATGCCCCCTCCCCCACCCCACCGCCAGCCCCCCCTGTGGTCTCCTGTGTATTAGCATGAAATAAAATGCATCTCTCGCAGATTTTACTGTCTTCGGCTATCAGTTTGTCTGTCTGTCAGCGTGGCTCTCTCACAGTGTCTTCGGCTGTCAGTCAGTCTATCTGTCTGTCAGTATGTCTGTCTGTCTGTCTGACTGTCTCAGTGTCCTGGGCCGTCAGTCAATCTATCTATCTACGTTGTTCTTAGTGCCTTTGGCTGGCTATCCGTCTATCTGTATACATACATATATATATATATATATATATATATATATATATATATATACATACATATATTTTATATATATATATATATATATATATATATATAGAGAGAGAGAGAGAGAGAGAGAGAGAGAGAGAGAGAGAGAGAGATTGATGAAACAAGAAGTTGTCAACACCGCCCACGGAGTTCATTTTTTAATCCAAGCTTTCGCTAAAAGGCTTCTTCAGGAACCGATGCTACTTACATCTCCTTAGCAGCAACGACATCAATGCTATTGACGTCATAGTAGACTACATCAATTTAAAAACGACGTCACATTTTCTTTTTTTTAAATGTAGTTTCACCTTTCACCACACCCTGTAGAGTCCCATCCCTCACACACATCTTGCAGAGTCCACCCTTCACTGCAGAAAGCTTGGATTAAAAAATGAACTCCGTGGGCGGTGTTGACAACTTATTCCTTCTTCATCTGTTCGTCGTATTTTCGGTTGGACGGTGCCGGCATTTGGAAAATTTACATACGTCAAGCTATCATATTCATGTATGCCCAACCTCAAAAACATAATTGACTCATCTGACAAAACTAAAGGCAACACAGCCAAAAAGGGTAACAAAAGGACATCTTGTAACTGCACAAAAAATCAATGCCCCCTGAATAATAAATGCCTTTACAATAATATTGTATACCAAGCCACAGTAACAACTGATAGTGACAAAGAAACATACATAGGGATTACTGCAAACCATTTCAAAACTAGATATGCAAACCATAAACAGTCCTTCAAAAATGAAAAATATAAAAAACCAAACAGAACTAAGCAAACACATTTGGAAACTTAAAGATAAAAAAATAGACTATAATATATCATGGAAAATTATAAAAAGAGCAGCACCATACAACAATATCTCTAAAAAAAATGCAACCTATGTTCTACAGAAAAATGGCTGATATTATGCAAACCTCATCTAGCAACTCTGAATTCAAAAGTTGAGATCATAAACAATTGCAGGCACAAATGGAAATTCTTGTCAACACACCATTCCTTAACACACCCCTCCCTGAACGCACCCCCCAAAAAATCAAAATTGTAAAAAGATACAGGCCGCGTGAAACACATGCAGAACTCACGCTTACACACACACAATATATATAACACCGGTAGCGTGCCCAAAATGAACACCCTGAAGAGAGCAGAGAGCTGGAAACAAGTTTGTTGGTGTTTTTTTTAATCTCTTTTTTAATCACATTTTTAACTATATATATATATATATATATATATATATATATATATATATATATACCCTCTCTCCCATCCCCCCCCCCCTTTTTTTTTTTTTTTTCCCCCCCCCCCCCCCCCCCCCGTTTTCTGCCCCGTTTTCTGTTGCCCTACGCCATTTCCCCCTCCTCTCTCTCTCTCTCTCTCTCTCTCTCTCTCTCTCTCTCTCTCTCTCTCTCTCTCTCTCTCTCTCTCTCTCTCTCTCGCTTTCACTCTCCAATTCTCTTTTGCCCCGTTTCTCCCCCCTTCTCTCTCTCACTCTGTCCCTCAGTCTATCTATCAATGTGTTTCTCTCTCTCTCTCTCTCTCTCTCTCTCTCTCTCTCCCCCCCCCCCCCCCCTCTCTCTCTCTTCCTTCCTCCCCCCCCCCCCCTAGGTCTCTTGTTTTTATCATATGGTTATATACAAAGCTAATCTGTTTTATAACCAAACTCCATTTAAATTAATTTTGTTTTGAAGGTGATTTCGTTGCTTTTCTTTTTCTTTTGGGGTGGTGCGTTGGGTTCGCGGGGGTGGCGGATGTCGGGTGTGTGTCTGATTTCTCTTGTTTTTTTGGGTGTGCGTGGTTGTGTTTGTGTGTGTGTGTGTGTGTGTGTGTGTGTGTGCGCGTGCGTGCGCGCGCGCGCGCGCCTGTGTGTGCCGGGCTTTTTTTACATGCTTTTTGTATACTCCAGTTTTTACCTTAGTGAATTGTTTTACCCGAGTGAATTGTTTTCAATGGACAAGGCCTGGATATTGTTTATACCTTTTAGTTTGTGATAGCGTTTGTCTGAAGAAGCCCCAAAGCAGGGCGAAAATTTAGAAAAAAATAAAATGTTGGAGTGCAGCCCGTTTAGGTATTATAATTTCCTTTGAGTATATATATATATATATATATATATATATATATATATATATATATATATATATATATATAGAGAGAGAGAGAGAGAGAGAGAGAGAGAGAGAGAGAGAGAGAGAGAGAATCGTAGTTCAAGAACTCTTTGATTTGATAGGTTTGCTCCCTTATTTCATCCAGCTTTATCTGATGTCGATTTGATGCAGATTTGAAGTTGATTTGATGCAGATGTGATGTTGATTTGATGCAGATTTAATGTTGATTGGATGTAAATTTGATGTTGATTTGATGCTGATTTTCAGACGGTCAGCCATGGATAGCCAGATGTACTGTGACAATCATCTCCTCTCCCCTGCCTCCACCGACCTCTCTCCCGACACAGAGGACAGGGTCAGTGCCTTTGTGGATTATCTCCCTTCCCATGCTTTCCCCTACCTCTGTCCTGAGACAAACGACAGGTTCAGTGTTTGTTTCTGTATCTACTCTCTGTCTAAAAGATGACAGGTTAAGTGTTTAAATTTTTTTAATCCACTATCTGTCCAACAGATGACAGGTAAAGTGCTTATATTTTATATCCATTATCTGTCCAACTGATGACAGGTAAAGTGCTTATATTTTATATCCATTATCTGTCCAACTGATGACAGGTTAAGTGTTCATATTTTTTTTTATCCACTATCTGTCGAACAGATGACAGATTTTAAATTTCATAATAGCGAACCGCCAAGAAAACGTAGACAAACGAATCACAAGAAAAAAAAACGACGCGTTTCGACTTCTTCGGTTTTTCAACGCCCACCTGGCGCTGAAGTGAATGAAGATAAGTGATTGCTCGTTGATTTTCGTTGTCCTGAGCGTTTGTATCTTGCCTGAAGAAAATCTAAGAGGTCAAAACGTATCGTGTTTTGTCTTGTGATTCGTTTGCCTACGTTTTCTTGGCGGTTTGTTATTAGTTACATTTAAGATTTGTTTAGATTTCCACCTGCAGTCGCCTCTCTTTGCAACTAGATCCAACAGATGACAAGTTAAGTGTTTATTTCTGTATCCATTGTCTGTCCAGCAGTTGACAGGTAAAGTGTTTATATTTTTCTATCCACTACCTGTCCAACAGATGACAGGGTAAGTGTTTATCTCTTTATCTATTGTCCAACAGATGACAGGATCAGAGGTTTTTTTTTTTTTTTTTTTTTTTGTCTACTGTCTGACAGATGACAGGTAGGTGTTTATTTCTTTGTCCATTGTCTGTCTAACAGATGACAAGGTAGGTGTGTTTGTTGCTTTGTCCATTGTCTAATAGGGTGACAGTACATGTGGTTGATGCTTTATTTATTGTCTAACAGGTGACAAGTGAAAGTGTTTATATTTTCTATCCACTCTCTATCCAATAGATGACAGTGTTAAGTGTTTATAGTTTTATCTACTATCTGTTCAACAGATGACAGGTTAAGAGTTTATTTCTTTATCCATTGTCTGCCCAACAGATGACAGGTTCAGTGTTTACATTTTTTTTATCTACTATCAGTCCAACGATGACAGGTTAAGTGTTTTTATTTTTTAACCACTGTCTGTCCAACATATGACAGGTTAAGTGTTTATTTCTTTATCCATCGTCTGTCTAACAGATGACAGCTAGGTGTCTTTGTTTTTTTCCACTGTCTGTTTAAGAGATGACAGGTAGGTGTCTTTGTTGCTTTGTCCATTGTCTGTTTAACAGATGACAGGTAGGTGTATTTGTTGCTTTGTCCATTGTCTGTCTGACAGATGACAGGTAAGTATGTTTGTTGCTTTGTCCATTGTCTAACAGATGACAGGTAGGTGTGTTTGTTGCTTTGTCCATTGTCTGTCTGACAGATGACAGGTAGGTGTGTTTGTTGTTTTGTCCATTGTCTCCCAAAAGGTGACAGGTAGGTGTTTTTGCTGCTGCTTTGTCCATTGTCTGTGCAACAGGTGACAGGGTAGGTGTCTTTGTTGCTTTTGTCCATTGTCTAACAGATGACAGGTAGATGTGTTTGTTGCTTTGTTCATTGTCTAACAGGTGGCAGGTAGGTGTTGCTTTGTCCATTGTCTGTTTAATAGATGACAATGTAGGCGTTTGTTGCTTTGTCCATTGTCTAACACACACGACAGAGTAGGTGTGTTTGTTGCTTTGTCCATTATTTAACAGATGGCAGGGTACGTATGTTTGTTGCTTTGTCCATTGTCTAACAGGTGACAGGTAGGTGCGTTTGTTTGGCTTTGTCCATTGTCTGCCTAACAGGTGACAGGTAGGTGCGTTTGTTGCTTTGTCCATTGTCTGTCTGACAGATGACAGGTAGGTGTTTTTTGTTGCTTTGTCCATTGTCTGTTTAACAGATGACAGGTAGTAGGTGTTTTTGTTGCTTTGTCCATTGTCTGCCTAACAGGTGACAGGTAGGTGCGTTTGTTGCTTTGTCCATTGTCTGTCTGACAGATGACAGGTAGGTGTTTTTGTTGCTTTGTCCATTGTCTGTTTAACAGATGACAGGTAGGTGTTTTTTGTTGCTTTGTCCATTGTCTGCCTAACAGATGACAGGTAGGTGCGTTTGTTGCTTTGTCCATTGTCTGTTTAACAGATGACAGGTAGGTGTTTTTGTTGCTTTGTCCATTGTCTGTTTAACAGATGACAGGTAGGTGTTTTTGTTGCTTTGTCCATTGTCTGCCTAACAGATGACAGGTAGGCGTGTTTTGTTGCTTTGTCCATTGTCTGTTAACAGATGACAGGTAGGTGTGTTTGTTGCTTGTGTCCATTGTCTAACACAGATGACAGGTAGGTGTGTTTGTTGCTTTGTCCATTGTCTGCCTAACAGATGACAGGTAGGCGTGTTTGTTGCTTTGTCCATTGTCTGCCTAACAGATGACAGGTAGGCGTGTTTGTTGCTTTGTCCATTGTCTGTTTAACAGATGACAGGTAGGTGTGTTTGTTGCTTTGTCCATTGTCTGTTTAACAGATGACAGGTAGGTGTGTTTGTTGCTTGTCCATTGTCTGTTTAACAGATGACAGGTAGGTGTGTTTGTTGCTTTGTCCATTGTCTGTTTAACAGATGACAGGTAGGTGTGTTTGTTGCTTTGTCATTGTCTTTTAACAGATGAAAGGGTAGGTGTGTTTTTGCTTTGATTACTGTCAAACAGGTTAAAGGTAGTGTGTATCATCATCATCATCATCATCATCATCATCATCATCATCATCACTACTACTACTACTACTACTACTACTACTACTGCTACTGCTACTACTACTACTGCTACATACTATTGATATCATTAATTGTTATTATTTTGTGTTCGTAATCATCATCACTATCAAAAATTTAACCCGCATCGTCTCCCCTTCAGCCGCGTTTCCATTCTGTAGCATTTTTCACCAGTTTTCGAAGAAACAAGTGACTGTATGGCATTTTCATTATCTCATTGTCTTGAATGTTATTTGTTCTCATTGTCTTGAATGCTATTTGTTTTCATTGTCTTGAATGTTACTTGTTCTCATTGTCTTCGGTGTTATTTCTTTTCATTGTCTTCAGCGTTATTTGTTATCACTGTCTTCAGTGTTATTTCTTTTCATTGTCTTCAATGTTATTTTTTTTCATTGTCTTCAATGTTATTTGTTCTCATTGTCTTCAGTGTTATTTGTTCTCATTGTCTTCAATGTCATTTGTTTTGCCTGAAGAAGGCCGAATAGATCGAGGCACATTGTTTGCGTTTTGTAATTTCTTTGTTCTTTCGTTCGGCAGTCATTCTGACTTGTTTCAATTTCCGTCTACAGTCACCCTACTTTGAGACCAAACACCCATGACAATACCCATGATAGCGTAGACGACCAGTCTGCCGGCGACTGAGACTGGACATAATTGTATCAACCGGTGTACATCATAAGCTTCAACAGCAGCTTGACATGCGGCCCATGCCCACTAAGTGATGAAGCAGACACGACAATGAAAACGTCAGATCCACATGGGAGGATACGTCACGGCATTGGATACGACATTGACTAAGACATGCATGCACAGGATGATGACATTGATGGTGGCTATAACGATGACAGTGATGATGACAATGCTGATGACGATGCTGATGACAGTGCTGATGACAATGCTGATGACAACGAAGAAAGACAAGTCAGGATGCTACCAACCGATGAAAAGACTGGCCAAGACGTGATGACGAGTCTGTGATGATGTTGACGACAATGTGTAGGGGGACTAGAATGATGAACAAAACGAGGAAGAGGAGAAGAAGGGGGGGGATTGGTGACGATGACGATGATGGGGATGATGGTAACGATGTTGTTTGATGCCTGGACAGAATGCTGACCTCTTCGAAATGGTGGAGAGGATTCAGGGTCACCGAATTGATGACCAGCGCTTCGACATGGCTACCTTTCTCAGGGTCAGTGTGTGTGTGTGTGTGTGTGTGTGTGTGTGTGTGTGTGTGTGTGTGTGTGTGTGTGTGTGTGTGTGTAGGTTTTTACATGACTATTTCCTCAAGGTCAGTTCTATCAGAGACTGTGCATCTGTCTGTGCGTCTGTCTGTGTGTCTGTCTGTGTTTATTTTTAGGTTCGATATTGCCTTGTTCCTCAAAGTCAGTGTTTGTCATTGTCCTTGTATCTGTCTGTGTGTCTGTTTGTCAAAGTCTGCATACTTGTCTGCGTG
>JADBJO010000267.1:447500-457500 GCA_016801955.1 Conus betulinus | reverse complement strand
AAAAAACATCTTCATAACTGTTACAATTGCTGTATTTACCACTAATACTATCATTAATATAATTATCATTCTTTACAATATTTCTGACATTCAAGCTTATCACTTTTTCAGCCTCCTATAGCATTACTATCATTACTATATGGTTACAATCACAATTATTATCAAAACTACTAATATACATATTATGATTATCAATACACCTATTAATAGAAAGAAAATTGTAGACAGCGTGGCAGCAGAGAGTCCTCAGAAGAGAAGCCCCCTTCAAGCAAGTGTTTCGGCCCTTATCTCCTGACACTCTAGTGGGGTTGGGCCCACACCCGGTTCATGACTCCGGATGTCCCTCTGTTGCCCCTTTTTTCCCATCCTGGGACGAGCCATGACTGGGATTCGAGCCTCCATTCTGTTCTCAGTAGAAAGAAACTCGTGGGGAGCGTGGCAGCAGAGAGTCTCTCAGAAGAGAAGCCCCCTTCAAGCAAGTGTTTCGGCCCTTATCTCATACACTCTAGGGGGGGTTGGACCACACCCGGTTCATGACTCATGCTGCCCCTTTTTTCCCCATCTTGGGACGAGCCATCCATACCCCTCTGGGCATGCTCATTTTCCACTTTAATGACTCGCGCACTCCACTGAGCCACTGGGACACCTGATATTTGTAGGAAAGTTAAGCCTTATGAAGTTCACGTTTGTTCCTCTCCTTGGCCAGATCCAGTTTGAACTCCTCTCTGCTGCTTCTGCCATTACTTTCAGGGCTCTGTTTTTTTTTTCCCTTTCCTGCATCTGAGAGCTGTTTCATGAGGCTGTATGCAGACGTTCCTACAAACCCCCTAGCTCCAATTTCTGCAGTGAGGACTTTGACCTGATAGCCTTCTCTCCTCAGGCTGTTTGCCAGATCAGCATACTTTTCAGTCTTGTAGATTTGAGCTGCCTCCATTCTTTTCTCATATGGCACCGTGAGCTCGATCATGATCAGCTGCTTGGTTGACTGAGAGTGGACTACTATGTCTGGTCTCATGCCACTCTTGCTGATGATCTCTGTGTGACTCTTCAATTCTGGGAGGTCTGCAGTGCACTCCCAGTCATCTGCCCCGTCCAGCAGACTCTGCCGTGAAGAATGTTGCGGGTGCTTTTGGAGTCCGGATTTTCCCCTTTTGTAGTGTTGGTACTAGCCCAGACTACTTGTACAATCTCTTTGAGCACTTGGTTGTGCCTCCATGTGTACCTTCCTTGAGCCAGGGCTACTTTACATGAGCTTAGGACATGCTCCACTGTTTGTTTTCCATGGCAGAGCGGGCATACAGAATCGTCTGTTTTTCCCCACTTCACCAGGTTTACATTTGAGAGGGGCAGAAGGTCATATACAGATCTGAGAGTGAAGCTGATCCTGAGAGAGGGGCCATGTGTAATGTCATTCCAAGTGAGATTTTTTGGAGTGCATTCTCCCACGTTGTCCATTGCCCTTGCTGGCTTTGCTGGACTGCTTTTTGGAGTCTTTTTTTTTTTTTTTTGGTCTTCTTCTTCTTTTCTCATCTCCTGAATCATCATGTCTCTTTTAGCTTTTCCTTTGACCTTTGACCACCATTCAGTTTTGGTCACCCCCAGTCCTTGTCTGTTGGTCTGTGTGTGTGTCCCATTATTTCTCTGATCTTGAGACTTTCTTTCGCAGAATCCATCGCCTCTTTAACTCTCCATTTTCTGCCTGTCTTCAGCTGGGGCTTGATTGCTTCAACCACCTTGTCTTCTGAGTCCTCCAGCATGCTTTGAAGTCTGATCTTCCCTGTTTTGTATTCCTCCAGGATGGATTTCAGTGGCAGTTTCAGCTTTGCTTGGCGACAGTACAGCGCTATGTCAGTCAGACAGGGTGGGACACCAAGCCATTTCCTTGTGAACTTGTTGATTTTGGCTTCCATTGCCTCCACTATGCTGGTGCAGATGTTGTATATCATCAGAGGCCATAGGAGCTTTGGTATAAGCATGGTCTGCAGACACCAGACCTTGTATTAGATTCTATCCTTCACTTAATTTATGCCTTCCATCTCCTCTCTTTTGTTCTTCCTGTCCTCCCTCCCCTCTCCCCCCCCCCCCCCCCCCCCCCCCTTTTTCCCCCCCTTAGTAGTAATATTGGCACCATTATTATCATTACTATTATCAATATTGTAATTATTTTGTATTTGTATTTTATTCATTTATTCTATCATCATTATTATTCTCATTATTAAATAAAACCATCATTGTTATTATTTTTCTAAAAATATATTTCTGTATCATGCTTTTATTATTAGCACCATTATTACCATTACTTTCACTGTAGTTGTTAGCATTATCACTATTGATACGATTGTTAGTATTGATATTACCATCATTACCACCATCACCATCGCCACTAAGAGTGTTGCCACGGCAACCATGCTGTTTAAGAATCCTCTGATCCATTCTCCTTTCTCCCCTATTACAACTGCTATTGCCATATTATCACTTAGAGTGGTAGTAATCCTGTCTATCTATTTTTCCCAATATATTTTGATCACCTTCATTACCATTATAAGTATTGTATCAGTAATATAAGTATCATCATTACTACCTTGACTCACACATTATCTCCTTTCTGACAGCTTCGTTTTCATTCAACGCCTATCTTGCGCTGAAGCGATTAAAGATAAGTGATTGCTTGTTCATTTTCGTTGCCATAATGGTTTACTATCTTGCCTGAAGAAGACCTAGGAGTCGAAACGTGTCGCGTTTTGTCTTGTGATTCGTTTATCCACTTTTTTTTTTTTTTCGTTCTCTAGCATTTATTTAAGATAAGCTCACCGACATTCAGTTCACGTTGGCGGAGATCAGAGGTCACCAGAAATAACCTGTCAGGTTTTATTTTTTTCATTGGTCGACTTCTTAGGGGGACGGATGGGGTGTCGGGGTTGGATGGTGTGTGTTGCTTTTCATTGGTTAGATCAGATTTTAGTTTTTCATGGCAGTGGGTGAGACCGTTGGTGTTGTGGCCGGCTGGATTTCTGGATGGCTAGTAGAATCCAATGTGTGTGTGTGTGTGTGTGTGTGTGTGTGTGTGTGTGTGTGTGTGTAAAATGATCGTTTGAAACCATACTGATGAATTAAGTCATTCCTGTCAGAAAAGTGTGCACTGATTGAAAGTTCCTCTTGCCTGTGTGGCCCCGTGGACACAAGGTATGACTACTGGATTTGCTCGGCGCCTGAAACGTCAACCGGGTGATCCCGGAGCCGTGGTTTGAATCTCCGCCGGGCCGTTTCGGTACAGAGAGATTTTTCCCTCTGACTTCATATTGCGTCGGGACTCCATTTATCGAAAAGTCTTGCTACGAGACTGTAAGCGAGGTTTCGTGTGGAATGGCAGCACAGCGCATGTTTTCTGACATACACGTCAAAAGTCCGTCATCACTCACTGTCTGAAGAGAAGGCGAGTTTGGCTGGTAGGGAAGACACACGTACACACACAGAGCAGGTATCCACCAGGAAAACCCCAAAAAGGTGAAAAGAAGTGAATGACATTCAACTGAATGACGCACGACATAAGTGAAGAACTGAACAATATGAATTATATTCAAATGAATGACACAGTGCACAGTAAAGAACTAAATGACACAGAACACAAGTAAAAAACTGAATGATATTCAACTGAATGACACAGGACATAAGTAAAGAACTGAAAGACATTCAACTGAATGACACAAGACATAAGTAGAGAACTGAATGATATTCAATTGAATGACACAGGAAACCACTGAATATGGCACCAGCAGGCAGCTCTTCAGTCGGCTCTGCCCAGCCCGCTGTGTAAATGAGAGCGTGGATTGTAAAATACTACGAGATTGCTGTCTAATTGAGGATAGGTGCTACGTAAGTACTCTGAGTAGTGATAATAAGAAAAATATATATAAAGTGCACTGATCTGCTACACCATGCTTTTCAACGTTGACCAACTCTGACTAGCATTGGCTATGAGGAGCTGGACATCTAGGACGACGGATAAGCTGTGTTGTTGTATGACAAGCATGGACAGCGAAGAAAGAGCAAGAATGGGTCGAGAGGAACGGTGTCAGACGTGTCCCACAAGTCAACAGACCTCACTTTGCACACTGTATAGCAGGTGTTTTTGTTGTTGTTGTTGTTGTTTTTTGTTTTTTCTTTTGTTTTTTTTTTAGTTGTCCAGTCCACACAGCCACACAGGCAGGGGAAACTTTCAGTTAGTACACATACACACACACACACGTGGACACACACGCAAACATGGAGTTGCAGATCCATCTCCCAAAGAAACGCCAGCCCCAGCGACTCATTCCCATCTACACTAAGGAATGTAAGGAGCCGCTAAGAGAGGCAGCACAGAAGATGAACGATCACATTATGGTCACCTTTGACGAGAAGAGCAATGTTGAGGAAGTATGGTCTAAAATCCGCATTGGCCTGAGCCAAGGCCTCTCAGATCACACCCCCCATAAGCAAACCAGACCCAAATCAAGCCTCCCCTGGATTGACTATGAGACTAAGAAACTCATACGTAGACGAGACAAGTGCATGAATAAAAACGGAGATGAGGCCCTCCGACAGGAATTCAAGGCGTTCAAGCGCCTTCTTCAGAAACGCCTGCGTCGTGCCTATTGGAGACACGTAGAAGGCCTGATCTCTGACGAAGGAGAAAGCCAGACCACTTCCAAGAAGAAGAAGTTCTGGAGCTTCATTAGAGTAAGAAGGACAGAAGGAGTGGGTGTCTCTCCACTTTAAAGAAGCCGGGAAACTCGTCTCCGACCCCAAGGAGCGAGCACAGATCTTGAACACCCAGTTCCACTCTACATTCAGCCCCAAAGACACCATCACAGCTGAAGAGTTTGAACAGCGGTGCCCCCCCCTGGGACCAAAACTTCCAGACTATCCAGCTTGCGACGACATCAACATCACAGAAGACGGCGTGAAGAAACCTCTGCTCTCAACCTTGATCCCAATAAAGCCTGTGGCCCAAATGGCATTACTCCCAGACTTTTGAAAATGGTTGCAAAGGAGATTACTCCAGCCCTCACCCTGCTCTACCGCATTTCATACTCGTCCGGTACCCTGCCACAGGACTGGAAACATGCCAACAAAGGCAAAAAGGGAGAAAGCCAACTACCGCCCCATCTCCCTCACCTGCATAGCCTGCAAGCTGATGGAACATATCCTCACCAGCCGCATCATGTACCATTTTGAGAACAATGAGATTCTCTGTCCAGAGCAGCACGGCTTTCGACGCGGACGGTCATGTGAGACTCAACTCCTAGGGTATGTGGACGAAGCGACCAGAGAGGTCGAGAAGTGAAACGAGGAGGACACTATCGTCCTTGACTTCTCAAACGCCTTCGACAAAGGTAGCCATATCCTGCTTGTCCACAAACTACGTCGTTACGGCATCAGAGGTCGCACCAACGCCTGGATCAAGGACTTCCTTGCGGACAGACAGCAGGCTGTGGTGGTGGAAGGAACAAGATCCGACTTCTTACCAGTGGAATCCAGCGTCCCTCAAGGCTCGGTCCTAGGGCCGAGTCTTTTTCGTCTGTACATAAACAACCTTTCTGATGGCATCAAGTCGAAAGTCCGCCTATTTGCAGACGACACATGTTGTAAAGAGACGTAGTAGTACCAGTAAATTCTGCATAGTGTGATCCCGAACCTTAGCAGACGTGGTGTCGTGTATATGGACTAATCCGCAGGCAGTTATGTCTTGGTGAAACTGAACTGAAACTGAAACTGAAACTGCCGACGTGGTGTGGCTATGGAAGGGAACGAAAGGTATGCGAGATCCCTCTGTGTGACGGAGTCCACCCCTCTGTGTGACAGAGTCTACCTCCCTGTGTGACAGAGTCTACCCCTCTGTGTGACAGAGTCCACCCCCTCTGTGTGACAGAGTCTACCCCTCTGTGTGACAGAGTCCACCTCTCTGTGTGACAGAGTCCACCTCTCTGTGTGACAGAGTCTACCTCCCTGTGTGACAGAGTCCAACCCTCTGTGTGACAGAGTCCACCCTCTGTGTGACAGAGTCCACCCCTCTGTGTGACAGAGTCCACCTCTCTGTGTGACAGAGTCCACCCCTCTGTGACAGAGTCCACCTCTGTGTGTGACAGAGTCCACCCCTCTGTGTGACAGAGTCCACCTCTGTGTGTGACAGAGTCTACCCCTCTGTGTGACAGAGTCCACCCCTCTGTGTGGCAGAGTTCGCCCCTCTGTGTGACAGAGTTCATCCCTCTGTGTGACAGAGTTCACCCCTCTGTGTGGCAGAGTTCACCTCTGACACAGTTCAGGCACGCACAGACTGCTTTTCTGATAAAGAAGACGACAGGAAACAGACAGGCTAGTCTCAGTGGGGCTCACCGTTCTGTGAGTGACTCTGAAATGAAAGGCATCTGGACTTGCGGGACCAAAACACAGTTATCTCCCTGCTAACAGAAGATAAGTACGGGGATGCAAATAACAGGGAGGCAAGTCCTTTGATCTGCTTTGGCCCTTCCACATGGCGGTTAGAAATGTCTGCTACACACAGACGTCTTCCAAACACATCAAAGACGCTGTCGTCATTTTTTGTGAAAGCAGTTTAATCACTGGATCATAGCAGGGAACACCAGGCTGACATTCTCAGCTGAGGAGGAGTGAAGAAGGAAAGCGCATTGCGCGCAAGGGATGACGTTTTGTTGAAGGCGGGGGATATTGAGAAGGAGGGGGAGGGGGGGGGTAGGGGGGGTAGAAAGAGGCCTATCTACCACAAGAGAAAAAAATCGTAGTAAAGGACTGGAGAGAATGAGAATGGTTGGGGCTGACAAAGGGGGTAGTGGGGGGGAAGAGGGGGCGAAGGGAGGGTAAAATCGTGAAAGTGAATATTTCCCATCAGCTAGATCTTGGGCGTTAAAACATGGGGAAGAAGAGTCTCTGTGCCCCGCTCCCCCTTGTCTCTATTTTTGGAGGACAAAGTGGAGGGGTAATCCCCTAAAAACCCTCAGGCTGAGAGGATATGGAGAAAGAGGGGAGTAACAAATAAATCACAATCTAGAAGTATTCAGGGAAGGGGGAAAAATGAAAGAAAGAAAAAAGAGCAAAACCTAGAAGAACATAAGGAAGGGAGAAGTGCCAAATAAATTACAACCCCTAAAGAGATAGAAGGAAGGGTGGGAGAGGAAGGGATAACGACAAGATCACGACCTATGTTATAGGGAAGGGGAAAGTACTAAACAGATCACAACCTAGGGCATAGGGAACGGGACGTACATGACATAGCGATGAGGTAGGGATACCCAGAATAACATTAGGAAGGGGGAAGTACAAAGAAATTGCCATTTAGGACACAGGAAAGGAGGGAGAACCAGAGCCAAAATGTTTACAGCTGTTACAGTCTGTGATACAGGGAAGGGTGGTGGGGGCATCAAAAAGATCACAATCCAGGACACAGTGAAAGAACAAGTTCCAAAAAGATCCCAGCCCAAGATATAGGTAAGGGGCGAGTACCGAGAAGATATCAACCTACGACATAGGGAAGGGGGTGGAAGGGGGGGGGGGGTGTACAGATAAATCACAGCCTATGAGCATTTGTATATGGAGGAAGCACCAAGACAGTTCACAGTTTATGAAGACGTATGGATAGTAAGAGTACCAAATATCATATCTTATAAAGACGTAGAGACGGGGAAAGTACCAAAATACCACATCTTATAAGGACATAGAGAAGGGGGAAGTACCAAGATATCACATTTTATAAGGACTTAGAGATGGGGTAGTACCAAAATATCACATCTTATAAAGACATAGAGGTGGGGGTAGTACGGAGATATCACATCTTATGAAGACGTAGACATGGGGATAGTACCAGGATGTCACATCTTATAAAGACATAGAGAAAGGGGGAGTACCAAAATATCACATCTTATAAAGATGTAGAGATGGGGGTAGTACCAAATATCACATCTTATAAAGACGTAGAGATGGGGGTAGTACCAACATATCACATCTTATAAAGACGCAGAGGTGAGGGTAGTACCAAAATATCACATCTTATAAAGACGTAGAGATGGGGATAGTAGCAAAATATCGCATCTTATGAAGACGCGATACAAGCCGGGGTAGTACCGAGATATCACATCTTATAATGACGTAAAGATAGGGGTAGTACCGAGATATCACATCTTATGAAGACGTAGAGATAGGGGTAGTACCGAGATATCGCATCTTATGAAGACGTAGAGATGGGGGTAGTATTAAAAATATTACATCCTATGAAGACGTAGAGATGGGAAGTACCAAAATATCACATGTTGTAAAGACGTAGAAATAGGGGAAGTACCAATGTATCACATCTTATGAAGACATAGAGATTGAGATGGGAGAAGTTCCAAATTATCACATGTTATGAAGACGTAGAGATGGGAGAAGCACCAAGTTATCACAGCTTATGATGATGGAGAGAGAGAGAGAGAGAGAGAGAGAGAGAGAGAGAGAGAGAGAGAGAGAGAGAGAGAGAGAGAGAGAGAGAGAGAGAGGTTGACACTGACACTGACACAGTTTGTTGCCAACAGCAAACAAGCCCTGTTGTCAAGGGGGTTACAATTACTGCATTAACACAATCCGTCAAATATCTGCAATTGAAAGACACACACACACACAGACACACACACACACACACACACACACACACACACACACACACACACACACACCACACACACACACGTGCGCATGCACGCACACACACACACACACACACACACACACACACACACACACACACACACACACGCACGCACGCACGCACGCACGCACGCACGCACACACACACACACACACACACACACACACACACACACACACTCACTCACTCCACACACTTCAGTAATCCATTTCCTTCGACAATCAAGCCATGAAAAATACATGATAAGCGCTAACAGTGGATTCATACATCGTCGCACATTTTGGCTCAACAAATCGTTTGTGATATTCTCTGTCTTCAAAAATCGCTAGCTTCTGCTATATAACTTGAAAATGATATGGTATTTTTTGTTCATTCTTACTGAATAGAAATGCTACGAGATCTTTTCTTTGTGCGGCTGGCTTACTGGAAATTTTTATATCTACGTCGAATCTCTGCGTAAGCAGGACAATCAAAAACAAAATGTACTTCGCCTTCACTGTTGTTTCTCTCGACACAAATGGGGCATGCTTTACTGCCTGATGCTTCGAACCATTTTTTGTTTGCATTGAAGCCCAGTGTGTTCTAGTTCGAAATTTTGTTAAGTTATATTTATGCCATTTATTTGTAATAATCTTGAGATATTTTTCCATTTTCAAATTACATTTGAATGAGAGACACCATTCATATTTATCGTTTCCATCCATGCTGGAATGCCAGTTTTGTCTGTAAGAACAAATTAAACGATCCGTAAATTCGGATATAAACCTCACAGTATTGCCTACACCCTGATAAAGCCCAAACGATACCAAAACCATTTTCTGTTAGTATTTTCTTTACACGAGACACCCTTTAAAATGTACCAGTATCGTGTTGTAGCAAAAGCATTCCATACGCTTGACTACATAGCCTGGTGGAAGGTAAATGAAATAATCTTAACCAGTATTTAATTGATTTGATATAAGTTCGTATAAACAGACGATATCGACCACTTTCACCATAAACTATTTTATTTGATGCATGTAACGGTACACGCATAACACGCTTTATTGCATACGTGTGAACTTTTCCCATGTGGGTGTTGTCCAATAGACCCCACACCTCAGATGCGTATGTCAGGATTGCTTGTGTATGGGTGTCAAGTAATGTCCAAAACAAAACCCCATCAACTGAATACAGTCTTCTCGTTGTTCTTAAACTCTTAATGACCCCTCTCTTTCCTTTCCTACACGTCTCCAGCCAGCATCTATTTAAGCTTAATTTCGTAGTGAAAAACATCCCTAGATATTTATAACCATCTGTAACTTTTGACTTCTGGTCTGCCGT
>JADBJO010000267.1:435000-437500 GCA_016801955.1 Conus betulinus | reverse complement strand
ATTTCTTTTTCTTTCACGGACAAACGACGATACAATATTTTTCTTTCTTTTACACACACCCACTACAATTGAATACTTCTGTCTTTCACGAACACACTCCAATACAATGTTTCTTTCTTTCACGCGCATAGAACAATAGAATATTTGTTTTGTTTCACACACATTACAATTGAATATTTCTTTCTTTCATGAACACACTACAATAGAATATTTATTTCTTTCACGAACACACTACGATAGAAGATTTTTCCTTCGCAAATAAACTACAATAGAATATTTCTTTCTTTTATCCGTTCTACAAAGATTGTACGTATTTAAGAATAATTCACTTAAAGTATTGTTAAAGATATTTGATACTCAGGTGCAACCCATTGCTCTCTATGGTGCTGAATTGTGGGGATTGGATGCTGCTGCTGTCCATATTGAAAAGGTTCATTTGTATGCTCTAAAAAAAATTTTAGGCGTCCATGTAAAAACACCAACGATTTAGTTTATGGAGATACTGGACGTCAGCCTGTTTATATAAATTCACGTGTGCAGTGTATCAGATATTAGCTGAAGATATCACGGATGAATGATAATAGGTTACCATTGAAGGCTTACAAAATGTTATTCTGGTTAGATTTACATGGTAAATCCACGTGGGCGTCAGGTGTTCGTAAGATACTATTTCTAAATGGTTTGGGATTGTATGGCTGAACCAGGGTGTGGAAAATGTGAAATATTTATTTCAAGTATTTCAAAATTTCAAAATGGAGCGACTGATGGCGGAGAACGAAGCAAAATTTAGAAAGAGTGGGGGTTAGTTGCCGCCGAGGACATTGACGAACAAAGTACAGGACAAGACACGATGCATTTCGACCGCTTGGGTCTTCTCTCAAGTGAAAAAAAAAAAAGGGGGGGGATCACATTTAACATTTAGGACAGTACAAATAAAGAACGAAGAGTGACCAGCCGCCGTGGCGAAGTGGTTAGCGTCGCGGACTCCCGGCTGGGAGGTCGTGGGTTCGAATCCCATCAGAGTCATGTGGGTTTTTCTGCCCCGACCGGCTCCTACCCAGAGTTGAGTTTGCTGCGGACTCAGCTGGGAAGACTGGGACCACACAGTCGAGTTTCATCCCACTTAATGGATGCGTTTCTGAGAGTGTTGCTCAAATTTCCTGACCAACACTGCAGGTGCCTGTATCTCTCGGGCCTGGTTGAGGCCAGGATATATTATGAAAGGAAGCGTAGAGTACAGCCCTGTCATGTAGTCTCAGACCGAAATGGAAATCCGTAGCATCATCTTAATCATCCTCATTCTCATCGATCAGCATTAAAAAAAAAATGTCTCAAGTTCTGTGGCCCTTCATGCCCTGCTCTCATGGTGACCTCAATTTCGATGTCCTCTCCACGTCTGTGGCCTTGGTTTGGTTCCGTCGGGGTCACCGGTATCGGTGTGTCCATGGGGGCTGTCGTTGGACGGACGTGGTGGCGCCCTCCGGAGGGAGAGCTCACTCACGCCGGCTCCGCGACTAAGCAATTATTGTCGTCAGTAGGGGCAATCTTAAATAAATGTCAGCGAACCGCCCAGAGAAACGTGGACAAACGAGTCACAAGACAAACCACAACGCGTTTCAACCCTCTTAGGTCTTCTTCAGGTTCAACAAACATGAAACAAATAACGAAAATGCACTTAGCTTTGATCGCTTCTGTGTTCAGCGCAAGAAAGAAGGCGTTGAATGAAAACGAGGCTGTTGGAAGGGAAATAATGTGCGAGTCAAAGTCGTAATGATGATAATATTACTGATAGGAATACTAATAATGGTCAAAATATATATATATAAAAAAAGAGACAAGATTACTACCAGTCTTGGTGTCAATAAGTAGGTATGGGAGAAAAAGGAGAGTGGGTTAGAGGATTCTTAAACAGCAGGGTTGCCGTGGCAACAATCCCGGAGGCTAAGGCGATGGTGAAGTGTGTGTGCGTGTGTGTGTGTGTGTGTTAGTGTGTGTGTGTGTGTGTGTGTGTGTGTGTGTGTGTGTGTGTGTGTGTGTGTGTGTGTGTGTGTGTGTGTGGATATGTGTGTGTGTGGTTATCAACATTTCCACAACATATGCATAGGAAAGAGGGAAGATGGAACAGGAGTACAAGTTGAAGAAATAGTGAATGAAAATAAAAATAAAAGAAAACCAAATGAAGTGAGGGAAATGGAGTGGACAAGTATCTGAATAAACAATAGACTGATGTGAGAAATAGAGAGGGTGTGGTGAGAAGGGAAAGGAAGATAGCTATAAGTTATGTATAAGGTAAATAGTGGGATATATGGTAGTATGTGTGTGTGTAGTGGGAAGATATTGTGGGCTGAGACTGAAGTGATGGGTTGGTACATGTAACTTTAAGGTGTTGATGGTAAGAGGGTGGAGGGAAGAAGGGGATGGGTTTTATATACTGACACCATTTCACAGTCAGTTAACTTCCTGGACATCACTATCTCCCTCAAAGATGGACTGCTTCAAA
>JADBJO010000267.1:417500-427500 GCA_016801955.1 Conus betulinus | reverse complement strand
ATTTCTGTATGTTCCCTGGTTCTGTATACCTGTGGGTCATTTCTGTATGTTCCCTGGTTCTGTATACCTGTGGGTCGTTTCTGTATGTTCCCTGGTTCTGTAAAATGGTCGGTCATTTCTGTATGGTCACTGGTTCTGTAACCTGTGCGTCATTTCTGTGTGGTCCCTGGTTCTGTAAACCTGTATGTTCCCTGGTTCTGTATACCTGTGGCTCATTTCTGTTTGTTCCCTGGTTCTGTATGCCTGTGGGTCATTTCTATACATTCCCTGGTTCTGTAAATATGTGGGAGTTTTCAGTATGCTCCCTGGTTCTGTAAACCTTTGGGTCATGTTTATAATTATATTCCCTGTTTCTGTAAAGCTGTGGGCCATTTCTGGATCCTGGTTCTGTAAACCCGTAAGTCATTTCTGTGTTTCCTGGTTCTGTGTACTGTTGTTCAATTCTGTATGGTCCCTGGTTCTGTAACCTGTGAGCCATTTCTGTGTGTTCTCTGGTTCTGTAAACCGATTGATCATTTCTGTATGTTCCTCGGTTCTGTAAACCTGTGGGTTAATTTCTGTATGTTCTCTGGTTCTGTAAACCTGTGGGTGATTTCTGTATGCTCCCTGGTTCTTTAAACCCGTTGATCATTTCTGTATGTTCCCCGGTTCAGTAAACCTGTGGGTCATTTCTGTATGTTCCCTTGTTCTCTAAACCTGTGGGTCATTTCTGTATGTTCCCCGGTTCTGTAAACCTGTTCGTCATTTCTGTATGTTCCCTCGTTCTGTAAAGCTGTTCGTCATTTCTGTATGTGTCCTTGTTCTGTAAACCTGTGGGTTATTTAGTAATGTCCCTGGTACTATAAACTTGTTGGTCATTTCTGTTTGTTCCCTTGTTCTGTATACCTGTGGGTCATTTCTATATCTTCCCTTGTTCTCTAAACCTTAGGGTCATTTCTGTATGTTCCCTTGTTCCGTAAACCTCTGGGTCTTTTCTATATGTTCCCTTGTTCTCTAGACCTAAGGGTCAATTCTATGTGTTCCCTTGTTCTGTAAACCTGTGGGTCATTTCTATGTGTTCCCTTGTTCTGTAAACCTGTGGGTCATTTCTATGTGTTCCCTTGTCTGTAAACCTGTGGGTCATTTCTATGTGTTCCCTTGTTCTGTAAACCTGTGGTTCATTTCTATATGTTCCATTGTTCTGTAAACCTGTCTGTCATTTCATATGTTCCCTTGTTCTGTAAACCTATGGGTCGTTTCTATATGTTCCCTTGTTCTGTAAACCTGTGGGTCATTTCTATATGTTCAATTGTTTTGTAAACCTGTGGGTCATTTCAATGTGTTCCCTTGTTCCGTGAACATGTGGGTCATTTCTGTATGTTCCCTTGTTCTGTAAACCTGTGGGTCATTTCTATGTGTTCCCTTATTTTGTAAACACGTGGGTCATTTCTGTTCGTCCCCTCGTTCTGTGAACCTGTAGGTATTTTCTGTATGTTCCCGGTTCTCTAAACCTGTTTGTCATTTTGGTATGGGTCCCTGGTTCTATGAACTTTTCGGCATTTTTGTTTGTTCCCTTGTTTTGTTTACCTGTAGGTCATTTCTGTATGTTCCCTTTGTTCTATAAAGCTGTTTGGCATTTCTATATGGTCCCTGGTTCTGTAACCTGTGGGTCACTTCTATATGATCCCTGGTTCTGTAAACCTGTTGACTATTTCTGTATATACCCTGATTCTGTATGCCTATGGGTCATTTCTGTTTGTTCCCTGGTTATGTACGCCTGTGGTCATTTCTGTACATTCCCTGGTTCTGTAAAGCTGTGGATGTTTTTTTTCTGTATGTTCCCTGGCTCTGTAAACCTTTGGGTCATTTCTATATGTGTCCCGTTTCTGTAAACCTGTGGGTCATTTCTGGGCCCCGTTTCTGTAAACACGTGGGTCATTTCTGTATGTTGCCTGGTTCTGTATACCTGGGGGTCATTTTTTGTATGCTTCCTGCTGTGTCAATCTCTTGGTAATTTGTGTTTGTTCCTGGTTATGTAAATCTGTGGGTCGTTTTTTTTTTTTTGTTGTTTTTTTTTTTTGCTGTGTTCTCTGTGTTGTAATTAGAAGGTTGGTCAGTTCTGTATCTTCACCATACAGCAACTGACTGGTCAAAAATGTCTATGCTCCATACAGTCTTACACACACTGTGGTCAACTCTGTTTTCCATACAGCCACACACACTGTGGTCAACCCTATTTTCCATACAGTCACACACACTGTGGTAAACTGTTTTCCATACAGTCACACGCACTGTGGTCAACTCTATTTTCCATACAGTCACACACAATGTGGTCAACTCTGTCTACCATACAGTCACACACACTCTGGTCAACTCTGTTTTTTCCATGCAGTCACAAACACATTGGTTAGCTCCATAGGTTCTTCGAACAGTAACAAATACGTTCCTTAATTCATTTTTTTTTATACGGAAAAGTTTTACATTTTCCATTCGCGATGAACACGTTGATCAGTTTCTATGTGTTCTCCATACAGTTTGGCGATTGGTGTAGATGATACGTTACATATAGCCTGTACCCTGCGTGAGAAATGGAAAGAATGAAGAAGTAAGGAAACTGAATGAAATATTGACCGATATTGACTGGATGACACGGGAAATGACTGAATGAAGCGCCAGCTGGCAGCTCTTCAGTCGACACAACCCAGGTAGGCAGCCTGTTGTGTAAACGAGTGTGGATTGTAAAGCGCTTAGAGCTTGGTCTCTAGCCGAGGATAGGCGCTATATAAGTATTCATCATAATAATAGTAATGATATTAATTAATATTAATGATAATATAATAATAATGATAATAAACACCTAATCAGTTCTGTATTTTCCATTAGTCAAAAACACGTTGGTCAGTTCTGTATTTTCCATTCAGTGATAAACAAGTTGATCTGGTGGTGAGGCACTCTAGCTGTCCCGAGGACAGTTGTTGTCTGGGACTTGTGCTGGTCAACCATTCCTCATTACTTGATGCTTGGTTGACCAGGACTCTTCCACCCATGGTGAAACCAATGATTGGCTGACCAGACGATGTTCTTTAGCGCTCAAGGAGTAACCGGCAGGTGCATCCTTTGAGTGTGCCAGAGAACTGTCAGGCACCTTCCGGCCAGAAAACTGTCAGGTTCACTCTAAGGGTGGACCAGAAAACTGGCAAGCACACTCTGTACCAGAAAACTGCCAGGAATGTTCAGGCATTCCAGAGAACTGTCAGACACACATCCTGACACACGCCCTTTCAGGTTCAACCCCCCACTTGCACCTGAGAGCTGACATGTGTTCCCCCTTTTGGGACCGCAAGAGTGCTTAAAACCACTCAAGACACTTTTTCCTGGCATGAGTGGCAAGCCTGGATTGGGCAGCTGTTACGCTTACTTCCTTCGGCGCAAGTACAAGCATAGATTTTGAGATACACAAAGAATTTTGCCCACTGTCATGTGCATCCCTTCCTTCAGAAGGACGTACACGGTCATAATGACTGGAAAATCCCATAGTACTCTTCCGTGACTCCTTGAGTGAGGTCCCCCCACAGAAGCTACTGTGGGTCCATCCAACTGGGGCCCCTTTTCCTCGAGAGTCATTACAGTCTGGCTTCCTTCCATCAGGCTTCGGGCTTCATCTAGTCTGAATGAGCTCGTCGGCTTGTTTGCAGTACTTGCAACCCCCACAAGGCAAACTTCCTGGCCGATGGACTACCACAACAATGGGCAAGGAGTCAAAGCATCAGAATCCTGGACAATGCATCGGCATTCTGATGCTTTGACCCAGCGCGATGTTTCACAATCATGTGGAATTGTGACAGCTCCTCCATCTATTAAGCAAACTGTCCTTGTGGGTCCTTAATCCGCAAGAGCCATGTTAAACTCGAGTGGTCTGTCCTAACAGGTAATACTTAAACTGTCTTGTAAACCTCACAATACTTAGCAGTTATTCCGGGTAGTGCAGTACCTTTTCTGTTCAAGAGAGAGTGCAAAACTGCCGTAAACACTCGCTCCACACCACCCTGAATTGGAATCAGATTGCCCAATTGCTAGCATCCGTATCCAGAACAAAAGGATTGGTGCTGTTCGGCAATGTTCGGTCAATACTTTGCAGAAGTTTTCGAAGGAATCCTGCTTTTCCTGATTCCAGTAGAACTTATTCTTCCCTGTGAGGTGGTATAAGGGTTGCGCCAACGCTGCAAAGTCTTGGACGAACATGCGATGGTAGGTAGCAAAGCCAAGAAATCGTTCCACATCTTTTGAAGATTTCGGAACAGGCCAGTTCTTCACAGTCTAAATGTCCCGGTCAGCCATAGCAATTTGATTTTTGCTGACTGTCCTTCCCAGGAACTCAACTTTAGGCTGGAAGAAAGGCATTTCTTTGGCTTAAGCTTCAAACCATGCTGTCAAAACCTTTGCAGCGTCTCCTCAAGTTCCGTAAATGGTCTTCAAAGCTGTTCCCCCAAACCAAAATGTCGTCCAGGAAAGCGAGTACAGTCTTCTATGTCAGACCTCTCAGGATAAGATTCACCACGAGTGAGAATGTGGCTGGTGCATGGTGAGACCAAATACCATCCGAATATGTTCAAACAGACTGTACTTGGTCAAGAAGGCAGTTTTCTTCCTGTCTGCTTTTTTGACCCCCATTTGCCAGTACACATTATTGGCATCCAGCTTTGAAAATCAAGTGCTCCACGACAAAGTTTCCAGACAGTCTTCGACCAGTGGTAACGGAAAAGTGTCCTTGACTGTGACCTCATTTAGGCTCAGTAGTCAATGCACCACCGTATTGATCCATCTTTCGTTCGAATGAGTACTGGTGCTGACGCTCACTCTGACACCGACTCCTGAATGACACCAGCCTTTAGCACTTTTTTTCAAATGTGCCTCCTCCTCTCCTGCGAACATGGCAGGCATACAGCGCATTCTTTGCTTTATTGGCTTGGCGTCACCAGTGTCAATTGAGTGGTCAATATCGGTAAAATTCTCTACATCGAACTCATCCACAGCAAACACATCTTGATAATCACATAAGAGTTTGATTAACTCCACCTTCTGATTTTCTGTCAGGTGTGTGCTGGAGTCACTAGCCAGTTTGCGCATATACTCTGGTACTTGGTTCCTTTGGGGTCGCTTTCTCACCAAACGTACTCTTCCGCAAAGTGTTTCCCATGCCCTAACAGTATCTTGTCTGCAATTGAAGCCACATACAGCCTTTCTTTGAACATTGTCTGGCCTGTCTTTACTGGTACAGATGCGGTGACGAAACCCTTCAGAGAAGAACCCTAGTCAGCTATTTGCATCACACCTTCCTCAGCTTTTTTGGTTTTCTGGAAAGCTTGTTGTACATAGAAGTGGCAACAATGGTTATTTCTGCTCCAGAGTCAACCTGGGCCTTAACTGGAATGTCACCCACCATAATGTGTACCCTGGAAGACCCTGGACAAACTCGATTAATACGAATCTTCAGGCTGTAGGCTGACTGCTTTCAATGAACTCTCTCTCAGGTTTGCCAACTGGGTGTTTAGACTGGTCGCAGTGCTATATGTATGGGAACCCTGAGGACAACAGAATTGCCTAGCTCTGCTATTTTGGTCTGCTCAGGCTTCTGCGTGGCCGAATCTCGGACATTTTTCGATTCGGTTGACCCTGGGCGAGATAAGGATCAGTACGCTTTGGGAGGGGTGGCCCTCTGGCCATCGCTTTCTGGGGACCCCAACTTCGAAAAATTCTGGCCCTTTTGCATTCCCAGCTCAGAGGATCAGCCATCACCCCCAAGCTTTAGGTGTTTGAAGCCCTTTTTGTGTCCTTACCGCCCTCTTTCATCTTCTTTTGCAACCATTCCTTATAGCACTGGCAGCCTTTTTTTTTCTGATGGCCCTTCTGTTGACAAAAATAGCACTTCATCCGGGAGTTCTGGGTGGCGTAGCTTTTGGCTTCTGGGAAATCTTTTCCTTAGTTTTCGCTTTTGAGAGCCACAGAGTAAGCTTCTCTATGCCCTTCTGCTGACTCTCGAATTCTTTCCTGCTGACAGATTGACTTGCCCCTACCTTGCTCCTACCCGATGATGTTCCAGATGTTTGCGCTTTTTGTCACCCATTGCTTGGGAGATATGCTGGAACTGCTTGATCTTGTTCACAGTCTCCTCAATGGATCTAGGTCCCTCCAAACAGACATACTTTCCTGCCTCCTTATGTAAACTCCCCTGGCAGAATTTGTTGATTGCTTCTTCTCGAGCATGTTTCTCAGGCAGGTCATGGTATGCTGACGTCGCTAGCATGAATACCCGATCAGCCCAATCATAACAAGATTCCACCACATTTTGGTAAGCTTGCTGGAATCGCATCCTGGCCATCCCCACATGTTCTTTTGCCCCAAATTGAGCTGTGAGCTTCCCCATGAACTGATGGTATGTGTACTCACTGCCCAACAGGGTAATTGTGGTGAGGAAGTCCGGAGCCTTCCCTTCTAGGCTCCGACCCAAATAGTCCCTACTTTCCCATATCTGACCAGTGAAGGACTGTCCAGCAGCTATCAAATTTCTGCTGGAAAGACAACCCATTAGTCTTCCCATCATAGCAAGATTTTGGGGCAGCTTCCAGGGGTCTCCTCTTGGCCCCAAAGGAGGGGGGCTATTGCAGGGGTCTCTTTTCCACTGCCATCAGATGAGAGAGACGTGTATGTCTCAGTCTGTGCTTCATCTCGGCTGTGGGGATGATAGTGCTGAGTTCGTTTATCCTACCTGACCATGCCTCTGGGTTCGTCTCAGAGGGGAGGGAGATCTCACATGGGTCGTCCTGTTGAAACCATAGTCCATGCCCTTCACCACTCTGCGAGTGATCCCACTAGCTCCGGCCATCCTGTCATACCTCCGACTCCCCACACCTCTCTCTGCCAGTGACCTGGACTCGACTGGACTGAGGAAACCACGTCAGAATCCAGATACCTGGTCACCCCCCATAGCATCCATGGTACTGGCCTTCTGACAACTTCTCCTCGGTGAACGATTGCCTCAGACTTTTTGTGGACGTTCACTATGGGGCGTCACAGGCTTATACGATCCCCGAGCTCTGTGGCTCTAGGAAACAGGCAGCGGACAATTTCGTGGGTGTGAGGAACGGGGATTTCCTTCATGGGCATCCTGTCCGGTCGGCGAATAGCGCGCGTGGCTTGGGGCGACAGGTCCCCTTGTTCTACTCTTTAGTTTGGCTACACCAGTCGCCACCGAGCTTTCAACGGCTCCCTCCTGATCCCCCAAATCAATCAACGAAAGGAGGTCTTAACTAACTTCTCCATGAAGCACGGACCTTAGGATAGGTACTGACAGTCGTCCCTTCCTTTCTCTAATCTTGGCTAGCTGGGCAGCCCTTTTAGGCCCTATCCCCAGCAACATTTGTCTGAGCTCCGACTCAGTGGCTGTGTTTATACTCAAACTAGCCATGTTCACTTGGACAATGGGCTCTGTTTTGTTTTCTTTTTATGTTCACTCACACCGATTTTTTTTTATTACCCACAGCTATTCACCACTTCCAAATGCTAACTGGTAGGGTTGGCACATAACGTAATCTTACTGATTGTGTTCAATGAGTGCTTGGTGCTGAGCATTAACACAATTATCTTTAACTAGGCCTAGCACTAGGTGCACGCACAACTAACCTACTCGTATCCCACTTCTGACACCATTAAAGTGTTTACCCTACACTTTGAAAGGGGGCTTGTTGTGTAATGCAACCAAGACTTTCCCTAGCTACTGTTACCAATACCCATGCACGCCTACACACACACACACACACACACACACACACACTGTGCAATTCACCCTACAGGAACTGGAACGGCGAGTGGGTTGTCAGTCTGCGACATCGTCTGGGAAGGCTCAACAAGTTCAGTCATTTCGGAGGGTCAGCAGTTGAGGAGACCGGGGAAAGCGCAGAGGTTGTGGCCACGTCCGGTCGGTCAAAGGATGGTGTAGCTACCCTGCACAGGAACTGGCTGCAGTCCATGCTCTGGGTAGCTGTGGTAGTGGGAGGCCTCTCGACTCGGGTACTGGAGCCGGGCTGTAGAGGCCAGGCCTCCGCATAGGTGTAAAGGCCAGATGACTGTTGGGTCGACTGTCGTACGTATGAGAGCAGGTAACTTGAGATGTCGTTCCATCGTGGGTCGGAAATTTTCTGTCTCTCTCGTCTTGCCCTGATGTCTGCTGGCAAGCGAGTAGTACTCATGCGAGGTGCACTTCCGGTTCCGGCTGTGAACCGAGTGCTTATGCGCACTGCATTCGTGCGTCACTTCACTTATCAAAACTGATGTCGCCATTCAGTTTGAACTTGTTAAGATATCAAGTCTTTCAGCAAGTGTTCACAATCTTCACTAGTCTCGTTTGCCTGTCTGGATATACCGTGCACAATGATGTTATTCCTCATAGAACGGTCATCTAACTCCCCGGTCTTCATTTCCAAATTTTGCACACTCTCTTGAAGTTTTTTGTTCGTTTCTGCCAGTTCATTATTTGACCGCCTGAAAGAGTCCAACTCACTTTTCGACTTCATTCTTCAAACCGACAAAGAATTCTTTAATTTCGGTCAGGTCCTCTCAAAAAGGCTATCAAACTTGTCGCTCATGGAAGACAGCATGGACAAGTCCGGTTCAAAAACAGTGTCACTCTCAAATCTCTGCTGCATGGACGACTGTGCACTGACCCCCTGGCTTCTCTGGCCTCTCTCCACACTCAGTCTCCGGCAAACACTGGAACCGGTCAAACATGTCTGCTTGCTGTCCCCTCATGGAGGTCCGAGTTTGCCTCGACGTCGCCACACTGCATCAAAAATGTTGCTGAGAAAATCACAGTGAGGAGCAACCCCACTATGACACCGCCCGCTCGGCTTGTCACTCTCAATGTCCGACATCACATGGCGATCTTTTCTTTGGCACGGCGAAACATAAAATTGATGTAGACTGCCATATCTCGCTCTGAAACTCAGAGCAACCTCCAGCATGATGCATTAGCTGCACCCTGTACAAATTTCAAAGTTGTATGTAACTGGTAAATTGTGTAATTTTACCATGAGCAAGACATAAACTACAACACATCCGACTCCGTTTACGTTTCGTGAACTCACCCCGATAGAGAGAGAGAGAGAGAGAGAGAGAGCGAGCGAGCGAGCGAGAGAGCGAGCGAGAGAGAGAGAGAGAGAGAGAGCTCAGAAGGTCAGCTCACAGTCCATCACATCCAGTGTCATTGATCCTGTCGCCTTTTCTGATTTCATTCTACTCAGACACGCAATCACCGGTAACCCCCGTCCTGTGTCTTCTCCCCTCCCTCTCGCCCCTCCCCCTTCCTTGGTCGGTCTGTCAGTCCATCTGTTTGTCTGTCTGTCTGTCTATCTCTCTTTCTCTGTTTCTCTGTGTCTGTCTTTCTGTCTCTGTCGCTGTCGGCCTGATGTCTGTCTGTCTCTGTCTCTGTCTCTCTCTCTCTCTCTCTCATTCTCAGACTGATATCCCCTGATCCCATTAAAACAAAACAAAACAAAACAAAGCAAACAAACAAACAAAAAACAAAAAAGTGTGTATTGAAACAAGTGCATGCACAGTGCAATGTCTGTCTGTCTGTCTGTCTGTCAGTCTGATTGTCTGTCTGTTGTCGTAAGAGCAGATCATGGTCTCTCTATAGCTGCAATGGCCACGATGAACTGTGAAGGAAATGACCTTTGTTTAATTCACGATGACCTGCCATGGAAATGACTTTGTTTAATTCACCATGACCTGCGAAGGAAATGACCTTTTTTTTAATTGATTATGCCCTGCCAAGGAAATGACCTTTGTTTTGATTGACGATGACCTGCCAAGAAAATGACCTACCTTTGTTTAATGACGATGACCTACCAAGGACATGACCTTTGTTTAATTGACGATGACCTGCCAGGGACATGACCTTTGTTTCATTGACGATGACTTGCCAAGGAAATGACCTTTGTTTAGTTTCAAAACGCAGTGACTGAGG
>JADBJO010000267.1:407500-415000 GCA_016801955.1 Conus betulinus | reverse complement strand
TGGAGTGCGTTCTTTTCACGTAGTCCACTGCCCTTGTTGACTTTGCTGAACTGCCTTCTGGTTTTGCTTGGCGTCCTCTGCTTCCTTCAGCTCCTTTATTACCATGTCTATCTTTGCTTTCCTCTTTGATTCTGGCTACCATTCCATTTCTATTGACTCCATCCCTGTCTATGGGTCTTTGTGTGGCCTGTGATTTTTCTGCTCTCGAGCTTTACCTTTGCCACGACCACTGTCTCTTGAACTTTCGATTTTCTGCCAGTCTTCAGCGTTGTCTCCGGAGTCCTCAAGTTTGATCAGTAACCTTGTGTTACTAACTTAAGAAGCTTCAGCTTTGCATGGCGGCAGTTGAGTGCTACGTCAGTGAGACCAGGTGGGACATCTAGCCATTTCCTTGTGTATTTGTTGACTCTGGCCTCCATGGATTTACAGCGCTAGTGCTGATAATGTACACCTGTAGAGGCCACAGAAGCTTCGGCATCAGCATGACATGCAGATACCAGACTTTGTATTTCCAGGGAACCCACACTGGTCTATTATCTGCAGGCTATCTTCTGTCATTTGCTTGATTTCCTCTCCAATCTTTGTGTCGTTCAAGGGGTCATCGCACCATTTTCCGAGACTCTTGACTGGTTCTTCTGTTACAGTTGGAATGACGTGTTCGGCTACAGTGAGCATAACTATTTAACTACGTTTCCCCTTACTCAGAGAGAGACTTCATGATCCCTTTGCTCTTGACATTTATCCTGGATGAAGCAACTAACTTGTCTAACTGCTTCAGTATTTTGTGTGTCTGCTTCAGTACTTTGTGTGTCTCATCTTCCTTGGTGGAAACGACTGTTGCTTCATTCACGACGGCCATCAGAGGGGGCATTTGGATTCATTCCTGAATAGATTCTATATCCAAACCTTGCCGTTTCTTGTAATAAATATGAGCACAGATGAAGATTTTTTGATTCAATGTTAACTTACATATTACGAGTGCGGTGGGAATGTGGACATGGGCTTGACCATATGACCCCAAGGCTGTTTACGATTTTATTTTTCAGAAACTTCAAACATTTCATGGCTATAGATAGTATTGTGTCAGATCTTTCCCTGTTAATCATAGGAGTTAGATAAACTCCCAAGAATGTGCCATTATTTTCATGACCATTTTTCATATCAGGTTAAAATTTCAGCAGTTTTGTAGATAAAGACATTTGTTGAAAAGAATTCCACGATTCTTTTCCACTGAACTTTCTCAGGAACGTGCTTCCACACACATGCTGAATCAGTCGACTTCTCTTCCATTGACTCTGTTTACATGAACAATGTGTAAAAATCTGCAATACGTTAAACTCAGCAAGGCTGGCATGTTTGTTCTAACGAAAAGGATTCTGCAATATTGTAGAAAACATACTCCGGCGGGTTTTTTTTTTCAACTTTGTGGCACACAAGTCACTCCTTTTAATTCAGTTTTCAAGGCAAAAAAAAATATAAAAGCTCACCAATGATTTCCCTCCGATACACCTCAATAATGTACTTGTGGAACAAGTCACTCATCACAAAGTATTAGGACTAATAATTGACAATAGTCTCAGCTGGAATCCCCACATAACTTTACTGTGCAAAAGGCTTTCCCAGAAAGTTTATCAGCTCACCAAAATCAAACGCTTTCTTGACTTTCATTCACGAAAACTTTTTTCCATGCTCATATTCAGTCTTATGCTGATTATGCATCGACTATATGGGACTCTGCAAGTGCAAACAAACTAAAATCATTGTTCAGCCTACATAAACGAGCGCTAAAATTAATTCTTCTGAAGAAAACTAGCCTCGAAAGCTCTGATTATAAAAACATCTTCACATTTTTCCATTCAGCCAGAGAATCAAATACAACAAAGGACTAATGATGCACAATATTCTGACCGGGAATGCTCCAACAAATTTAATGAGCCGATTCTCAAAAGTCTCGTCGAGAAACTCCCCCAAAACTCCATATCTCAGTCCCCAGAATTGACTTATTTAAATCAAGTCTAACGTACTCGGGCTCCTCTTTTTGGAACTCCCTTCCAGAATCCATCAAACAAGTCCATTGTACCACAACTTTCAAAAAACACTTACCTTACCCATCTTCTGCGGTAAAAAGAACAAACAACAAACAAACAAAAACCCCAACTCATAAGTAATACCAGCAAGTATTCTCAAAATCATAAATCATCCCCATTTTCATGTACTTAACCAATTTTTTTTTTTCTATTTTTTTTTTCATGTATCAAATATTTTGATATATATATATATATATATATATATATATATATATATCAAAATACTTGATACATGAAAACACACACACACACACACACACACACACACACACACACACACACACACACACACACACATATATATATATATATACACACACACACACACACACACAATGACAATGCTTGGGTTATTGAACAACAGAGCTGACCACTCAGACTGTTCCATATCTTTTGATCTCCCTTGCATCCTTAAATGGATCCTCAGAGCTGACCACTCAGACTGTTCCATATCTTTTGATCTCCCTTGCATCCTTAAATGGATCCTCAAGCATAGGCTCAAAGATTGTCCCTTACATTTTATACTGTTTGCGTAATGTTTTTAGTTTTCAACAACTTTTTTTCCTCTCCACACTTTCGTTTTGTTTAATTCTACTACCTTTCGCTGGCTGCTGTGGGGGTGCTGTTGGATTCTTTTTCGAACCCTTGGCGGTCGGTACACCATAGAATTATGGACTGTGGTGTGTCTCTCTATCTGACGCCAAGAGCACAAACACAATCA
Source organism: Conus betulinus (assembly GCA_016801955.1). NCBI lineage: Eukaryota > Metazoa > Mollusca > Gastropoda > Neogastropoda > Conidae > Conus > Conus betulinus. The sequence continues at coordinate 412,192 of JADBJO010000267.1, read as the reverse complement.
GCCGTGTCTCCCTGATGAGTCCGATCCAGCGGACGAAAGGCCTCGGAGCAGGCGATACATGTGTCTTTCAGAGGGATTGCGATAGTTTCCTCATGCAGCTAGTGAAGGGGTTTTCTATTTATGATATATATTTTCCCCATTTACTTTATCTTCTTAAAAAAAGATTTTTTTTTTTCTCTGAATTTCTAAATCTTTGCCAAGTCATTACTATAATGATGGAAGAATTGTTAACCTGCACTTGTTTTCCTCCACTACTTAATTGTTCAGCATTATATATATATATATACACACACAAACACATATAGTCATATACATGCGCATGCATACATATACACACATGCTCACGCATACGTGCATACATACACACACATTGGTGATATATATATATATATATATATATGTCGATACATATTGATATATATATATATATACAGATATATATATATATGTGTGTGTGGATATATGTGTGTGTGTGTATATGGATATAGTCTTATGAAAATGATTATATGTTGTGTCTCTCTCTCTCTCCCCGTGCGTGCGTGTGTGTGTTTCCGATTTCCTTACATGCTTTGTCATATTAATTTTACTGTCTGATTTTATACATGCCAATTATTGTACGTTTTAGTACACTACCATTTCAAATTGTTATATTTCATGCTGTACCCCTCTCCCTTCCATCCTGTCTCTCTCTCTCTCTCTTTATTCTTTTCTCCCTCCCCCCCCCCCCCCCCCCCCCCCCCCCCCCCCCCCCCCCCCCCCCCCCCCAATCTCACTGTGCTTAACACCTTCTACGTATTTTCATGCCTTACAAAAAATAAATTACATGTTGTGCCTTGCTCTCTCTCTCTCTCTCTCTCTCTGCATGCGAGCGTGCGTGTATGTGTGTGTTCAAAAATATGTACATACTTTGTCATATTCATTTTACTGTCTGTTTTCATACATGATAATCTTGTACGTTGTAGTACAATTACATATGTTCTCCCAGCCCACCTCACTCCCTACCCGTACTCTCTCCTTCCTCTTCATTATTGTTATTCTCATTTTTAGTTCTATTTCTTGTTTGTTAATTATTATTCTTTTCTGTTTTGTTTTCATTTCTATTTTCATTTAATATTCCTTTATGATTACATGACCGCTTTGCTTGCTTCTTTGCTTTCTTACATTAATTGATTTCACTGCATTTTTCTAGTCCATATTCAGGGCGAGGGCTGGATGTAAAAAAAGCACGTCAGTCCTTATCTATTAACCTCGTAAATAAAGAATTTTGTCTTCTCTTGTCTTGTCTTGTCAATCTGGGAGGTTGTAGTCCTAATGGTTATCAAAACGTTGCGTGTAGACTTAAACAATCCTCATTTAGTACATGTTGGCTGAAATCATTTACAAATGGCATGTGAATTAGACAATGGAACACATGTTATGTTGTTGTGCACAAAGCAGATCGTATTTCCTGTGAAAATCATTGAACATGTGTCACAGCTTTCGGATGTTAAGTTCTCTCGGAATTGATTGTTTTCTTATTTTAAAATATTTCTTCTGCCCGGTAATCTCTAAAGATAGTCCAAGTGGTCGCTTCTGATAAATCTCCCATCTCCCAAAACCCAATTCTCTGCATACACACCTCTCTTTTTTGCCTATTTTCTTGTTCCTTTTTTTCTTTTTTTTGTCTTTTTGTTATCCTGTTGATCATCATTGATCTACCAACTTTGATTGATCTTAATACACAAGGATGGAGATTTTAGGCCTGGTAATCTAATTCTACAATGATAAGCAAACTATTCATAAAAGCACTAATGAGATGGGGGATGGTAAAACAGAAGGAAACTTAAAACAAACAAAAAAACAAAACAAAAGAGAGAGAGAGAGGTCAGAGGAGGGTGGGGAAGAGAGAATGGTAGGTAGGGGGAGGAGAAAAAAGGATGGTAGACAGAGTGGGAGTGGGGATGAGCGATTTAACGGAGAGTAGGTTTTATGTTTTTAGACGATTTATTCAAAGTATGGTTCACAGAAGACTTTGCGAATGGGCGCTAATCATTGTAATCGAATAATTTAATTACTGAGACATAAAATGTTTATGCAAATGTTCCTTGAAAAGTTTTAAAGTATTCATGTTTTGTAGATTCGGTGGAAGTGAGTTCCAGACATATGGTCCAGAGTAAGCTAGGCTTGTTTTGTATAGATCAATGCGTGGGTAGGGAAGAAGGAATTCGTCGAGCCAGAAAAGCTGTTCGATCTTGTAAAAAGGGCATTGATATAACATGGCATAGTATCTGTCAAGATTGTAAACATAAATGATGCCTTGTTGAATTCCAATTGCCTATTCAGAGGAAGTATGTTCAGCGCTTTTAGTTTTTCGTCTGTTGTTAGAGATACAGCTGGATGGAGTAGCTTTGCTGCACGTCTATGGAGAGAATTCAGCCTTTTTTGTGGACGTCACTACTTCCGTCCCACACTGTTGAAGCGTAATTGATACGTGACATTATGTATGTGTGCATTGAAGAAAAGTTTAAAGCACATTACTGTTGACGTAGCGCTTTAATTGAGATAACAGGAAAAGGTGTTTTTTGAGACTACCTTGCATACGTTATTGAGATGAGATTGCCATTTCAATTCTTTATCTATCGTTAACCCTAAAACACGATGCTCATCTACCTGCTCGATAGAAGTGCCATCAACTGAAGTTTTAGGCAAAGAGGAGTCAACTGGTGTTTTTGGCGGGTAGCTATAATCATAGATTTGGTTTTGGCTGGGTGTATGACCATTGAGTTTGAATGACACCAGTCTGACACGTCATTTAGACTTTTCTGGAGAGAAGTTTCTATAGTCTGTAGATCACTACCATTCGTTTGGAGTGACGAGTCATCAGCAAATAAATCTGTCGTGACCTTTTCATCTGATACAGACAATGGTAAATCATTGATGAAGATGCAGAATAGTAGGGGGCCTTGTACTGAGCCCTGTGGGACTCCATGTCTGACAAAGTCTGAAGCGGAGGTTTTTTTGCCATTAGCACCACATACTGAGTCCTATCATTCAAGTATGATTGGAATAATGAGAGATTGTCGGTGTATGGTTCAAGTAGACAGATAGTTTCTTAGAAGAGAATGGAGTGATCAACAAGATCAAACACCTTTTTGATGTAAAAAAAAAAAAAAAGACAACCCCTGTCATTGGTTCATATTGCTGATGAGTCATGAGTCACACATTCGTGACAATGGTGCGTGGCAGGAATATTAGATCGGAATCCAGATTGGAGTGGGTGAAATAGTTTGTTTTTCTCCATGAACTGAGATACGTGTGTGTGTGTATGTGTCTTTCAAGGGGTTTGGGATAGAATCGATAGTAAAGATATAGATCTGAAATTATTTGGGATCCGACAAATCATTTGATTTTGGAAGGGGGATCACTTTGGCGTTTTTGAACGCCAGAGGAGAAACATTAGTTTCAATGGATAAAGTATATATGTATATAAGAGACTCAACAATGTAAGGTAGAGCGAGTTTGAGAAGTGCGGGTATGTTATCAGGACCCATGGATTTTTTATTCTGTAATTGCGCTGTGTGCATTCCTATTTCATGCACAGCAAGAAGGGGAATTTTAATTGAGTTACTGGATCCAAGTCTTTGTTTGCAAAATGATAATAGGGAAGTCGGGCATGTATATAATCATTTTGGTGCTCTCATAGTCTGTGAAGCTTGAGTAAGGATACCGATAATGACAGAAAGTGGGTATTAAATTTGTCCGGGGTGATGTTTGTGCTTGAATTTTGTGAATCTGTACGCTTGTTGCGTACAATAGTGTTTATTGCCTTCCACATTGGCGCTGTGGATTTTGCATCCGTTACATTTGACTGAAGTAGTCTCGTTTGGCTTTGTCAACTTCGTTTGAAACAAAGTTTCTCTGCTCTTTGTATTTGTCAAACAAATTTGCTGCCTTGAGTTGGTCACGTAGTACCATTTCTTGTAGCAATTCGGGTGTTAACCACGGGTTCATCTGCGGATGCCTAACTCTTTTTTGATGTAACGGCGCGTGTTTATTTATGATGATGAGGAATGTTTGGTACGAGAAGGACAGTAATCATTGACATCTGAGTAATTATAAGTTAAGCGAAATGGGGAAATGTTTAAGTCATAGAGGTATGTTGCTTCATTAAACTTTTTGAAAGAGCAGTATTGGATGGTCGTGTGACCTTTTGGTGGTGGTTTTGGGAGTCTTAAGGACCACGTGCAGAAGACTGGACAGTGATCACTAATACCAGAATGTACCACTGAAACATCTAGTATTGCAGATTTGTTGTTAGTGTATACATGATCAATAAGAGTCGCAGTTGTTTTAGTTATTCTCGTTGGGGTTTGTACTAACTGATGGAGTGCATTAAGTGATAGTGTACTTGTCCAAGCTGATTGTTGTTTTAACATACCAATATTAAAGTCTCCTAACAGTTGTATTTGAATTTTTGTGACAGATCCAATCCATCATTTGTGCAAAGTTGTCATACCATTCGTATGTGGAAGATGGGTGTCTGTATAAATGTCTGATTATTAATGGCGGTGATTTGGAGTTTTTCATTTCAATCCAGATACATTCGACAGTATTAGTTTCAAGATCAGTTCTGCGTCGGGTAATGTTGGCAATTGATTGATTAATGTATACGGCAAGGCTAGTATGTTGGGGTTGATCACTGTTGCGTCGTTC
>JADBJO010000267.1:382500-402500 GCA_016801955.1 Conus betulinus | reverse complement strand
CCTCATTGATTAAAGCATATTTTTCATTACTGCAGGGCCCACAGGCGAACGACGCCATCACCAAGCGAACTGCTGCGCGCATCCTGCCCCTCCCATTCATTGCTGTTCTGCTGACAGGCAAAAACAGTACACCTCCAGATACAGCAATGCTTTTGCCACATGGCTTTACGTGCCCTCTGAAGAGGATCCCGAATTTCGGTCATTCCCACTGTTAACAGGACTTTCCTTGTGGTCAGTGAATCTGTGACGAGAGTTGGAAGTCCTCTAGGGGAAGGACTTGAAATATTTTCTCTATGAGAATTATATGAAAATTTCACCTCCACCCTCTCTCTTACTAATGATGGAAGAAATAACTTTCCGGTATGGTCATGAAAGAAATTTTTATATTTTCGGGACTGTTAAAATGCTCAATAATGGCTCAGCTCAGGGATACGTTTCCTTATGCTTGTACTCTTAAAAAGTACTTGTAGCTCCGAGAGACAGAATTAGAGAGAAGTCCAAACATATTGAACATTAGAGAACTGACACAAGGTCAGTGCACTTTCACATATCCACTTTACTTGTTTACACACAGGTAAATAGTTAAAATTACAAATAAAATGTTAAAGTTGAGTAAACAATAGACATGTCTGTTCTTACAGACTGATTTTTGGCTCTCACTGTTTCATCATTAAGTGAGGGAAAGTTCTGGATAAGTTGAATTTGAATCCACTTGGAATATTAGCACTTAACTGGTATTGGAGAGGATATTTGATCTCTCTCTTGTGGCTGGTGACTGATCCTGCTGTGTAGACCTGTTGCTGTTGTGCTGGGCTGTGGTGTGTCTTTACAACCTGTCTTCCCCAGGGTAGGTAGCTTCAAGTGCTGGGTTGTGTGTGTTTCTTCACAACCAGCCTTGCCCAGGGTAGCCAAGATCCCAGGTTTCTTCAACAAAGAGAGGACCTGGACTGTAGTTAAGTAGCTGAGAGCCTGGCTGGTCAAATTCACACACTAGCCCTCTATTTCAGAGAACATGCGAGATCTCTGCCAGCAAAGGATTAGATTAGTATGATATTTCTACCATAATTATCAATCTCCACTTTTGTTTAGATGTTGAGTGGTGTTTATAAATGGGTAGGAGACAGTGATACCATGCTAAACAATTTTAGTCAAATAATGCTCCAATGATTCTCATGAATTACATTACATTAACACTTAGTCCAAGTGCACATGTGGGGCAAACTTAGAGTCATACACTTCAAAGCATTCCAACAATCACCACTGTTGGTTTTCTGATCAAAATTTACCATTCAGTTATCATCTTAATGGATAGAATTGCAAACTGGGCAAAATCAGATTGTACCCCAAAGAACAGTGGTCAGATTGTTAACGAAAAAAAATTTATCATCTTAACCACATGGTGATAGCTTGTACCACATGGTGGCAAACAAATTATTACAACTGAATACTCACTCATTACTTTGATAAATGTCACCATGTATTAGCACAAAGTTACACTGTTAAAACCCACCTGGCATATATATAATCAATGAATAGATTCAAAATGTAGAAACATAGTTTCAACTTACATTTCTGGGAAAATCAGTTACTTAGACAGGGTTAGAGTAGAAGGAGATAACCATGCCTTCTCTCTGGTTTTCCCCTAGTGTCTCCTTGTTACACTGTTTTGATCTACAGCTGGTCTTGAGGAATCTGTGAATGTGAGAGACTATGTGTCTCCTATCCATCAGCTAAACTGTCAAATCCGATTTCTGTTCGGCTTGACAGGGTGTCACTCAAGACGATGAAAAGAGGGGAGAGATCTGTCATCCCCCACCCCTTACCATGGACTGGACCAGTTGCGCGAACGTGTGAAAGTAAACCTTTGCCATGCCTAAATCAACGCATGCTAATTGGTGTTTAAGTGTTGTTTAATGCAACTGCATCCTTTGCTGGCTGTCCGGTGCGTGACTGTCTACATGCAGACGGTAAACATGGAGGGAAGGGGAAGTGAGCAAAGAGAAGGCCTAGTGTCTTTTGAGTTAACCCAAGACAATCTCTACACACAAACATATGCGAGAAGGAGAGAGAGAGAGAGAGAGAGAGAGGGGGGGGAGGAGAGGCGCGTGATGTAGTTACGGAGTTATGTAAACTTTTTCTTGTAACATATGGTGTTAAGCATGATGGCTCACGCTGTTCTAAGAGAGAGAGGAGAGGGTGACAGGCAATGTTGTTATGAAGTGGTGTAAACTTTTCACTGTGTTGCTACATCTGGGAGGGAAGTGGGGGGGAGGTTGAGAGTTGGCATAGATTTCAAATCTATACTGCCTTTATGAGACAGATGGGAACGAGAAAAGGAGGGGGGAGATGTGTGTGTGTGTATGTGTGTGTGTGTGTGTGTGTGTGTGTGTGTGTGTGTGTGTGTGTGTGTGTGTGTGTGTGTGTGTGTGTGTGTGTGTGTGTGTGTGTGTGTGTGTGTGTGTGTTAGTTCTTTAGTTTAACGTCTATTCACTGTAAGTGTTATTAGACAAAAAAAAAAAATGATTGTGTGTGTGTGTGTGTGTAGTGTGTGTGTGTGTGTGTGTGTGTGTGTGTGTGTGTGTGTGTGTGTGTGTGTGTGTGTGTATGTGCATACATGTGTGTGTGTGCCTGTGCCTGTGTGTGTGTGTGTGTGTGTGTGTGTGTGTGTGTGTGTGTGTGTGTGCGCGTGCGTGCATGTGTGTGTGTGTGCCTCTGTGTGTGTGTGTGTGTGTGTGTGTGTGTGTGTGTGTGTGTGTGTGTGTGTTAGTTCTTTAGTTTAACGTCTATTCACTATAAGTGGTATTAGACGAAAAAAAACAAGGAGGGGGAGATGTGTGTGTGTGTGTGTGTGTGTGTGTGTGTGTGTGTGTGTGTGTGTGTGTGTGTGTGTGTGATCTCATGATCAAGCACAAAGTGCAATGTTTTCATTACTCCAAGTCGCTCGAAATAAAAAATTACCCATGAATATTGTTTTAGATCTATTTGAAAAGATGGTTGTACCTGTGCTATTATATGGCTGTGAAATATGGGGTTATGAAGATATCAAAATCATAGAAAGCTTGCAACTTAAGTTCTTAAAGCATTTACTCCAACTTAATCGCAGTACCATGACAGAGTTATTATATGGGGAACTTGGGATTTATCCGTTGTCTGTGCAAATTAAAACCCGAATGATCCGATTCTGGATCTCACTAGCAACTCAAACGGATAAAAATATTTGAGTAAAATGTATTGTGTTTTATATGACTTGTATAAAAATGGGTATTTTATATGTCTGGGTGGATAAAGTGTATACAAAGCATTTTTGTAGAAACAGGCTATGATTGTATTTGGGAAACACAGCAGTTTTCTAACGAAAGATCGTTATGTAGAAACATTTCTTTATCTTTGAAAGATAACTATGTACGTTCATGGAATAGGGTGTTACATTCAAGTAATAAATGCCTATTCTATAGAAATTATAAAACAGATTTCAAACGTGAAAATTACATTGAACAATTACCTGATCTATATATTTTTCCCTTAATTAAATTCCGATGTAGTAATCACAAACTCATAATTGAAGTAGGAAGAAGACTTGGTCTTGCCCACGAGGAACGCTTCTGTAAAGATTGTAAACAAGATGTTGGAGACGAATTTCATTTCATTATGGAATGCCCAAAGTATGAAGAGTTACGAGTACGTTTATTCCCAGAAAGTATACGACGAGTGTGAAATCTGTGTACAACCTGTGCAGACTATTCTCGGCTGGCAAGAATGTTCTGTTAAAGTTGAGTAAATATTTAAAATTCAGCAAAATGGTGTAAGTTTATGATGACCAGCCTGCTCTATGTTTTTAGTGATTATGCCATTACGCCTTTAATACACATAAAACGCTTCCTGCATTTTGCTTAGTCATTTTGTGTCATGTTGAAGTGGATTACATTGTTTTTTCTTTTGTTTTATGTCCTCCATACCCCCAAAGGGGTGACAGGATAATTAAATGTTGAATCTTGAATTTTGATTCTTTTGTGTGTGTGTGTGTGTGTGTGTGTGTGTGTGTGTGTGTGTGTGTGTGTGTGTGTGTGTGTGTGTGTGTGTGTGTGTGCAAGAGAGAGAGAGAAAACTGTTTTAGGGACAAGAGGGGAAGGTTGGGATGGGTGGTGGTAAGATAGGTAGATATTTACTTATTCTGGTCGTTTATCTAGCCTTTAGTGTATGTTGATCGGGGGAATTAAAGTACACAAATGAAAACAAATTCAGTAGAATTGGAACATAATGCAGGGAGAGGGGTGGGGGAGGAGAAAGTTTGCGGGTGGGGATGGGGGGCATCAGGGTGGAAGGAGGACGGAATAGAGGAAGGGAGTGGGAGGGTCAGGGTGGGGGGGGGATAACCCTATATATCATATAATCGTAACTCTTTTATATCAATGTCGTACAACACAACAGTGTCAGTTTAAAGTACATCAGAGATAGATACCAAGTGGACTGGAATTAATGATTTCAGAGAAACGTAAAGTAATGAGTGATTATTTATAATATTTTCAGTGGACAATGGTGCACTGGCTGACAACTGATCTGCTAACTTTATCTAAGGATCAAAGTGCTTAACTCCTGGGCAGTGAAGAAGTAGGTGGTTTACAGTAATTTGTTTGCCTCATATGCAATGTATATTTTTAGAATACTTTGTTCTAAAAGCATTTAATCAGAACCTATACATCAAACTAGTAATATGTCTGGAATGCATTACAGATAAATTGTTTAAAAAAGGATTTTGGATTCGTTGCATTCTTTGCTTTGTACACAGTGCTGGTAATACTATTTTTTTTTTTGCAGTTCAGCAACCTGATTTTGAGACACTTTTTCTATGCGCTGGTTAAATTCATGCAGATCTAGTCGAATGTCGAGATGCTGTGATCCTTCTATATTTTTTGCTGCCCTTTTAGCCGCATGATCTGCCCACTTGTTTGGGGTGATTCTCGAGAGTGAGAAGGAATCCAGCAAAAGGTAATATTGATACCCTTTAGAGACAACTCATGAATAATATGTTTTATTTCAATAGTCATTTCTAGTCGGTTTTTTTGCCTCAGGATTTAATGGCTTGTAAAACAGACTTTGAGTCCACACAGATTAAGATTTTGCATGTATCCGTCGAAAGATCTACAATGTAATTTAATGCCATAAGTATGGCTACAAGTTCAGCAGTAAAAAATGGAATAATGTTTTACCAATGTAGTGTCGTTTTTCTGTTTTTAATGAGGGTATTACAAAAGCTGCACCAGTATTTCCATCCATCATCAAGAACTGATCCATCTGTGTATATCTTTAGATAGTCTGTATACTTACTTTCCAAGTGGGAATCAACTAAACATTTTAATAGATTAGGGGAATGGTTTTTTGGATGTGTGATCAATGTCAAATATTGACTGAGTTTGTTCCCATTCTGGAAGTGGAGAAAAAGGTTTAATTGCAACATTTTTTCCGTTCAGCTCTGTATTACAGATAATATCTGAGGCAAATGTGTTAATGGACTTCAATGACTGTATTGTTCAAGCTCCTTTTGCAAAGTCGGTTTCTGAATTAAGATTTGTTTCTTTTTTTGTGAAAATGTTTCATAAGCAGAAGTTTTAAGGATAAATTTTGCAGCTGAGGCTTTTCTTTGTTCATTGAGGGGTAGTAGATACCTGCTTCTGTGTAAGTTCCTAAAATTGACGCGTGTATTGGTACACCCAGAGCAAGTTTATAAACTTTGGAATCTATGCTCTGCAGTTTCTTTAACAAGTGTGCTGGAGCGCTGAAAAAAAACCTCCTGGCCATACGTCAGCTGAGAACGTACAAGGGAGGTAGCGAGAGATATTAGTGCCTTTGTGTCCTGTCCCCAGTGCTGTTTGCTTATTATTACCTTCAAAAAAAGTTAAGACTTTTTCTAGCTTTGTTTGTTATGTAGTCGATGTGGTAATTCCATGAAAGTTTTGAAGTGAGGTAGATGCCAAGAAAATATGACAATTTGTGTATATTTTATGACTGCACCATTAATCGTGAATTCAGGTAATTATTAGGGTCATAGCCTGAATTAAACTAAACAGCATGATTTTTTTTTTTTTCAATGATAATGTTAGTCCATTTTCTATCATAAAGTTGTTGATTTTATTAAGTTCACGTTGATACACTTTCTTTGTATATAGTTCAAAGCCCTGATTGGAGTTTTACGTTTCATTGACACCTTCATCCACAAAACAAATATTATCAGCAAATTGAGCTAAAGTGGTATCTTTTGGACAAGTCTTTTGGAAGATCAGCTAAAAGGATGTTAAACAAAATTGGAGAAATAACCGATCCCTGAGGCAAACCCATACTTAGCTGTCTGGGGTTTGAATATGAATTTCCAAGCTTTACCTGTATAAACCTATTAGATAGAAAGCTGGCAATGTAATTGTACGTGTGTTACCTGTTATGCCTATGTGTTTAAGTTTATAGAGAAGGCGAGTGTGCCAAAAACTTGATCGTATGCTTTTCGGACATCAAAAAAATGTCGCTAGTATATTTTTTTTTTCGCCTTGCGAACTGCTGCTTTACCTGAGTTGTTAATTTAACGAAATGTTCAGTTGTAGATCTGCCTTTTCGAAAGCCAGCTTGGTTGACAGGTATTACTTTATATTTATCGCAGTAATGAACTAGTCTTTCTAAAACAATCTTTTCCATTAGTTTGCATGTGTGGATGTTAAGGCGATTGGACGATAGCTGTTTTTATCTGCTCTCTGGGCTTCCCTTGTTTGTGTATTGGAATAATGATTGAGTGCTTCCAGACGAGAGGGATATTACCATCAGACCAGCATTTCTGTGAAGAAAACGAAGAAATTCTATAACATTATCTGGCAAGTGTCCCAGCATTTCATTTGAGATTCCGTCTAAACCAACGGATGTTTTCTTCTTAAGACTTGAAATACATGCTTTTACTTCGTACAATGTTATTTCAGCATTTATATACGATTCATTTATATTATATTTGTTTCTCTGTGTGTGTTCTATTTTTTTTGATTTTCTCTATATCTCCTGCCTTTCTCTGAGAGTCCAGTATTTCTACTACAATTTGCAAATATTTCAGCAAATTCTTCTGCTTTTTCTAGATTTGTAGGTATATATGAGTTGTTCAGTTTGATAGGACACTGTGGCAAGTTAATTCCATTCCTCATAGTTTTTAATTTTTCCCAGACTTTTTGCATATCCTTGTGATTTGATATTTCATTTATGCAAAAAATAGACCAATATTGCTTTTTTGCTTATGCATTAACCATATTGGCTTTGTTTTTTGCTTTTTTCATCTCTAAAAGGATTTGGGACAGACTTATCTCTTAAATACATTCTAAATTTTGATATCTTTTCCTCCTTTGCTTCTTCACAAGCTTGATTCCACCAAATATTACCCGAATGCTTGTGAGATCTTACTGACTTGCACCACGGGATAGATTAATTTGCAGCATCTAGGACTGCATTTGTAAATAAAGTGTATAAGCTATTGACATCTTTGTTGTTTGCGTCATTAACTTTAAATGTGGAAAGTAAACTTGAAAATTTATCCCAATTTGCAAGTCTATAGTTATACTTGGGTACTTTGTCTTCGGTTGGATCTGTTGACTGAGATTTTTTAGTTTCAAAAACAAGTGACAATAGGTAAATGATCACTATGTAGGTTGGCATCAAGTGTATTCCAGCTGCAGACCGGTGCCACATCTGGGGACACTAAAGTTAGATCGATGGCACGCGCTCTATGACTAGGATTATCAGGAATACGAGTTATTCGACCATCATTAAGGAGACAGAAGAAAGCATCAACAATATTTTCAACGAAACGATTACTTGTAATTGATTGACTGTCCTTCTCCCAAAATGGTGAATGGGCATTGAAATCCCCTGCAATGAGGAATTTTTTACCTTGGTCCGTCTGAAGTGTTCGAATCCACTCTGTGTTTAAATCATTCGGACCCTGTGGTAGGTAAACAGATATGACAGTTAAGAGTGAAGAGTTCAACTGAACTGTCACGGCACAAGAATTAAGATTGGGAATATTTGGTGGAATAGGGTTAGGGCATGAAGTGTACTTTACCCCTTCATGAATATATATAGCTGTACTGATTTTTTCCATTGGTATCTATCTTCTGATGTATATAGGGGGAAAATGGTAGTTTTTTTTTAATTTAGGTAACTTGTCTCTTTTAACGTTTAGAGACTGAAGAACTAAAAGTTGGTATTCATGGTGCGCCAGGTGTTGCACGAGGTGATCCAAGTTCGTACTGATGGAGCGACAGTTCCACTGGAATACTCTGAAGTTACTTTCCGCAAACATCAACTAGATCTTTCACAATCTGATAAGTTTAACAGGAAATAAAATAATAATAATGATTATGATAACGTCCTATTATCTACGGGGAAAAAAATTGCATCTACAGTCACAAATTAGCCGACAAAAATCACAGCAGTTATTTGCGCGCAACGCAGTCTAAGGGCACAGAGGTAAGTGAATTTGCAAGTGTGCAGACGCATGTGACAATTCTTAGAATACTGGCCAGTCTCCTAGGACGTCAAACGGGTTGAACCAGCTGCGGTCGGGGTAGGGTGGACTTAGAAAGGGTCGGGCATAGCGGGCTGGCTTCCTGGGCGTTTACCACAGAAGATCCCTGACGTGTCGCCCCACGTTCCCTGCCAGCAGACTGGTCCCCCTCTGTGTCAGGGGCAGTTGTTCTTGAGATGGTAAGGCCTTATGTTGTGATGATGATCGACGAGCGTGATGTTGTTCACGTCGAACAGCTCGGAGGTAAGGATGGCATTAAATAACTGCCGATTACCTCCATCTTCAGGTTTTTCACAGTGGGAATTTTGCTGATGACGAATCTGGTGTTAGGATTCTTTCTTGATGCGTCTTTAAGTGATTTAACGAGGGTGTTGCACAGCTTATTTGGCTCCGTTGTCTTCAGGTCGCTAATCCCACAGTGGATAATAACAGCATCAAGATGAGGTTCTTTTGAAGCTATCTCCTGCAAGTGATCTTCAGTTACTTTCAGTGTCGCTTCGTTGTTTTGAAGGTTTGAAGTGATTAGATCGACAAAGGCGGTTTCTTGTACTCCGTTCATAATGTGTGTGTGTGTGTGTGTGTGTGTGTGTGTGTGTGTGTGTGTGTGTGTGTGTGTGTGTGTGTATGTGTGTGTGTGCGTGCGTGCGCGCAATTTGTACAAGAGGGTAGTTGTTTGGGACTGATCAGGTGGAGCTGTCAAATGACTCATCACAGGGTCTCTCCTCACCGTCACCGGACCTTTCCCTTGAACTGGCCGAAAGAGTCTCATTCTTCATTGCAGTGATAAAAACAGTAGATATAAACCTTTATTTCCCTGATGATCATATTCTAAATCTCATCCTTTGTCACCCTGAAGGGCACAGGAGGTATCTATTACACTTAAGAATATAATAAATTTCATCCACTGTCTGACATTCATACAATACACTGGTGATTACCATACAATACACTGGTGATTACCATACAATACACTGGTGATTACCATACAATACACTGGTGATTACCATACAATACACTGGTGACAGTGTCACAATACACTGTGATTACCACACAAAAGTGTGACATCCTTACAATACACTGGTGACATCCACACAATGAATTGGAAATTACCACATAATACACTAGTGACATCCACACACAATACAATGTGACATTCATACAATACACTGGTGTTTACCACACAATACACTGTGCCAGTGACGCAATACACTGTGACATCTACACAATACACTGTGACATCCATACAGTACACTAATGATTACTACACAACACAGTGGTGACAGTGACACAGTACATTGTAGTGAAGCAGCCGGACACAGCACTGCCAGCAGTACGTGCATCTCTCTGTCCTTAGTGATACAACACAGTGGTGACAGTGACATAATACACTTGTGACAGTAACACAATACAGTGGTGACAGTAACACAATACAGTGGTGACAGTTCCATAATATAGTGGTGACAATGACACAACACAGTGGTGACACTGACACAGTACACTGTAGCGAAGCAGCCGGACACCGCACTGCCTGCAGAAGGTCAGCAGCACATGTATCTCTCTGTCCTCAGTGACACAATACAGTGGTGACAGTGACATAATACAGTGGTGACAGTAAACACAATACAGTGGTGACAGTGACACAATACAATGGTGACACTGACGCAATACAGTGTAGCGTAGCAGCCGGACCCAGCACTGCCTGCAGAAGGTCAGCATCACATGTATCTCTCTGTCCTCAGTGACACAATACAGTGGTGACAGTGACACAATACAGTGGTGACAGTGACACAATACAGTGTAGCGAAGCAGCCGGACCCAGCACTGCCTGCAGAAGGTCAGCAGCACATGTATCTCTCTGTCCTCAGTGACACAATACAGTGGTGACAGTGACACAATACAGTGGTGACAGTGACACAATACAGTGGTGACAGTGACACAATACAGTGGTGACAGTGACACAATACAGTGGTGACAGTGACACAATACAGTGTAGCGAAGCAGCCGGACCCAGCACTGCCTGCAGAAGGTCAGCAGCACATGTATCTCTCTGTCCTCAGCTGCTGCAGTCTCCAGGCCCTTACCCCATGGTCCTCCTACCCTCGGCGGGGGGATATTGGCTGGAAGGTGGGGGGCTGCCTAATGGTCATCCCACCCCCACGGACGGAGGAGAGGGGAGGGAAACCCCTACGAGAAAACAGGCGGCGGAGGTCGACTGGAGAAGCCCCGCCTTTCCTCTTCTGTCTGAGGGCGGACCTGACAGACCACAAGGGGCAGAAGAAGAAGGGAGGCAAGCGGACGGTGTGACCTCGTACTCTCCTCCTCTTCTCCCATCCATCACTCTAAACTGTGAGCCGGACAGGAACTCCTCTGGATCGAGGTCTGTCGAGTGCTGCATGGTGGAAACGGATCAGTTGGCGCTGTGCTTTCGCCGCCACTTCTATGGAAAGGTTGGAGAGGGGCTGAGAAGGGAGGGCCGGTGAGGGAGGAGAGAATGTAATTAGAACACAGGAAAAACTAAATCCAACATTGGAGAGAGAGAGAGAGAGAGAGAGAGAGAGAGAGAGAGAGAGAGAGAGAGAGACAGACAGACAGACAGACAGACAGACAGACAGAGAGAGACAGAGAGAGAGAGAGAGAGAGACAGAGAGAGAGAGAAGAGAGAGAGAGCTTGTATAAGTGTGTGTGTGTGTGTGTGTGTGTGTGTGTGTGTGTGTGTGTGTGTGTGTGTGTGTGTGTGTGTGTGAAGGAGACTGTACCAATGTCTGTAAAAAGAGCCTGGACGCAAAGCCTGATTTTTTTTGTTCCCAAGTGCTGCTGTACACTGTGGACTTTTTAGTAATGGTTTTGTTTGGTTGGCTGGATGGCTGTTGGACTTATTCTTTTTACCCGTTGTTTGCCTGTTTATTTTGATTTTGGGGGGGAGAGAGAGAGAGAGAGAGAGAGAGAGAGAGAGAGAGAGAGAGAGAGAGAGAGAGAGAGAGAGAGAGATGTCAAGTGCAGGAGTGTTGCCGTGTTTCAGGAGCACTTTAATTACTACGCCTACGACGACACGGTGGGCCCCCTCGTCCTCTCCCTCCGCCTGCACCACGTCACCCACACCCCCGCCCAGCGCTACAACAACACTGCCGTTCACGTCATCCTCAGGTCAGTGTCGTCATCGCTATGCTTGTCAGTGGTGACGTCACCCTCAGGTCAGTGTCGTCATCACCATGCTTGTCAATGGTGGCATATCGCCACAGTCATGAGTTCCTCTGTGTGTGTGTGTGTGTGTGTGTGTGTGTGTGTGTGTGTGTGTGCGTGCGCGCGCGCGCGCGCGCTCAGAACCACACACACACACACACACACACACACACACACACACACACACACACACACACTGACTGACTGACTGAAACCAATTAACTCAAAGTTGTACTGACTACACACACACCACACGCATACACACGCATTACACACACACACACACACACACACACACACACACACACACACACACACACACACACACACAGACGCGCGCGCGCGCACACACACACACACACACACACACACACACACACACACACACACACACACACACACACACACACACACACATGCGCGGGCACGCACACACACATTTATTGTTTTTATCATCGCCATGATCATTGATATGTTTTATCTATTTATGTGTGTATGCTGAGGAGGAGGAGGAGGAGGAGGGAGGAGGAATGCCATCACTAAGATTGTTATATTTTTACATGTGTCTGTTGAAGTCTCAACCGGGATCACGCAAAACTAGATGATGATGATGATGGTGGTGGTGGGTGATGATGATGACGATGATGTTGGTGGTGATGATGATGATGACGATGATGATGATGATGATGGTGGTGGTGGTGGTGGTGGTGGTGTTGGTGGTGATGGCGATGCTGCTGCTGCCGCTGATGATGATGATGGTGTGTGTTGGTGATGGTGATGATGATATAATGATGGTGGTGGTGGTGGTGGTGGTGGTGATGAGTGGTGATGATGATGATGATGAAGATGATGAAGATGATGATGATGATGGTGGTGGTGGTGGTGGTGGTGGTGGTGGTGATGATGATGATGATGGGTGGTGGTGGTGGTGGTGGTGGTGGTGGTCATGATGATGATGATGATGATGATGATGATGATGACCGACAACGACGACAACGAAGAGGAGGAGAAGGAGGAGGCGGAGAAGGAGGAGGAGGAGAATATTGATCGTAATGACCATGACGGCTATGACAACCATGATGATTATGATTATGATGAAAACAAACATTGGTGATGATAATGACAATGATTTCAGAACACACGTAAGGGTACCCAACAGGAAGTGGTGGATTTCGGAGAGCTCCCACCCCTCTCCGTCTGTGCAAAGTAAGTGTGAAGAACAACGGTATTTGCCCCACCCCTCCCTACTTGTATAGGATAAGTATAAAAGTACAACAGTTTTCCTACCACCCCTCTCTAACTGTATAAGTGACCGTTTTTCAACCAACCTTCTCGAACTGTATATGGTAAGTGTAAAGTACAACAGTTTTTCAACGACCCCTCTCTAACTGTGTATGGTAAGTGTAATGTACAACAGTTTTCAACCACCCCTCTCTAACTGTATAAAAGTAAAGTACAACAACAGTTTTTCAACCCACCCTTCTCTAACTGTATATGGTAAGTGTAAAGGACAACACACACACACACACACACACACACACACACACACACACACACACACACACACACACACACACACACACACACACACACATACGTGCGCGCGCGCGCTTTGAATAACCTTTAAACACAGAATCTTGCTACCTTTATGCTGTTTGATCTGCAAAATGCAGTATAGCTACTCTGTACGTTTGTGGATGACACCCCAAACCCTGAAATGGGTCATACACCACCACCACCCCCCGCCCCCCTTCTCCTCGACCATTGTCCTCTTATGCAACACGCCCCAAACCCTGGCATTGGACATACAACCCCCCCCCCCCCCCCCCCCCCCCCCCCCCAACTGTTCCCTTACGCAACACACTGCAAACTATAGCATTGTTTATACGGCCCTCCCCCACCCCACTTGCAGCTGCTCATCGGTCCCTCTTATCACTTGTATGATTATACAGTCTCCCTGTCCCCTTACGGAACACACCCCAAACCCTGGCACTGGTTGTATAGCCCTCCCGGACCCACCCCTTCATCGATCCTTCGGGTAACTGATATGATCATACAATCTAGTCCCCCTATCCCCTTATGGAACATACCCCAAACCCTGGCATTGGTCATACAGCCCTCCCCCACCCAACCCCTCATTGGTTCTTTAAGTGCTCTGGCACTGGCTTGCAGGATTCATGTACTGGGTGACGTCACGGAGAGTGTTTTCAGCCCTTATGAGCAACAAGGAAACGTGCCGCCAAACTGTTTTTCTGATGAGAGAGATTCGGCACAAGACACATCTCCATACCTTCTGTCCCCACCATAGTGTGACCAAGACTGATGGGACAGATGTAGCACAACGCACACATCCCCCACCTGTCCCCCCCCCCCCCCCCCCCCCCCCCCCCCCCACCCCCCCCCGAGTGGCTCCCCCCCCCCCCCCCCCCACCCCCCCCCCAAGGACCCCCCCCCCCCCCCCCCCCCCCCCCCACCCCCAGGATGTAGCACAACCCCGCTCCCCCCCAAGTCCACCCCCCCCCCCCCCCCCATTCCTCTCCCGCTCCCCTTTCCCCCCCCCCGCCCCACCCCCTCCCCCACAGCCTCCCCCCCCCCCCCCCCCCCACCCCACCCTGACCCCCCCCCCCATTCCCAACCCCCGCCCCCCCCCCCCAGTTTTTCTGTTACTCCCCCCCCCATCCCCCCCCCCCCCACCCTCCGCCCCCCCCCCCCCCCCCCCCCCCCCCAACCCCCCAGCCCCCCCCCCCCCCCCCCCCCCCACCCCCACAACAAGTCCACACCCCCAGTGGTGGAACCCCGTCCCCCCCTCCCCACCCCCCCCCCACCCCCCCACCCAACCCCCCCCCCCCCCCCCCCTGGCCCCCCCCCCCCCCCATAGCCCCCCCAACCCCCCCCCCCCCCCCCCCCCCCCCCCCCCCCCCCCCACCCCCCCCCACAAACCCCCCCAACAGCCTTCACCCCCCCCCCCCCCCCCAACACCCCCAACAGCCTTCTACCCCCAACATCTCCACACCGTCTGTCGTCTCCACAGAGTGACCAAGACCGATGGGGTTATATAACGGGGTCTTAGCTCAGTTGGACTGTAGACAAAGTCCGGAGCGGTGTGTCTCATTTACCTGGCTCAGGAAGGTCAGCAGGTCAAGACGGTGCCTGCATTGAACAAGGAGTGAAGGGAGTCAGTAGTCAGGTCACCATCATCCACAAGCATCCTCTCCGCTCCTCTTTCCCAAGATGCACGTGCTAGTGACCAGGAACTTTCCTCTCCCTGTGCAGTTGAGCTGTTCCCTAACCGCGCCATGCTTTCTGTTAATCATGTCCAGCTGCCGCCGTGTGGGCAGACCGGACAAACCAGCTAGACCCGGTCAGTGGATTCAGTTTACTATCAGTTTTACTGTGGAGTTGACGACCAAGGTCGGGATGAGATGTCCGCATGACGGGAGTCTGGCTGAATGACAGCTCCATGGAAGACTGAGTAACGGTTCACAACAAGTCCAACAGCCTTCACTGGTGTTTCATTTGTACAACAAGTCCAACAGCCTTCACTGGTGTTTCATTGTACAACAAGTCCAACAGCCTTCACTGGTGTTTCATTGCACAACAAGTCCAACAGCCTTCACTGGTGTTTCATTGTACAACAAGTCCAACAGCCTTCACTGGTGTTTCATTGCACAACAAGTCCAACAGCCTTCACTGGTGTTTCATTGCACAAGTCCAACAGCCTTCACTGGTGTTTCATTGTACAACAAGTCCAACAGCCTTCACTGGTGTTTCATTGCACAAGTCCAACAGCCTTCACTGGTGTTTTGCATTGCACAACACAAGTCCAACAGCCTTCACTGGTGTTTCATTGCACAAGTCCAACAGCCTTCACTGGTGTTTCATTGCACAACAAGTCCAACAGCCTTCACTGGTGTTTCATTGCACAACAAGTCCAACAGCCTTCACTGGTGTTTCATTGCAC
Organism: Conus betulinus; assembly: GCA_016801955.1. NCBI lineage: Eukaryota > Metazoa > Mollusca > Gastropoda > Neogastropoda > Conidae > Conus > Conus betulinus. The sequence continues at coordinate 386,811 of JADBJO010000267.1, read as the reverse complement.
AAGTCCAACAGCCTTCACTGGTGTTTCATTGCACAAGTCCAACAGCCTTCACTGGTGTTTCATTGTGCAACAAGTCCAACAGCCTCACTGGTGTTTCATTGTGCAACAAGTCCAACAGCCTTCACTGGTGTTTCATGGAACCTTGCAGCCTTTCTTTTTTTTTTCCATACAAACCCTTTTCTTCTTTTATGATAGCATTAACGTCCCATGTTTTTTGTGTTATTTTCTCTAACAACATTCGAGACTTCAGTCTGTCCTTTATAACAAAATAATGGATTCAGTCTGCCCTTAAGGGATTCAGTCTGTCCTTTATAACACAATAAGGGATTCAGTCTGCCTTTACAACGGCAATAATGGATTCAGTCTGTCCTTTATAACACAATAAGGGATTCAGTCTGTCGTTTATAACACATATAAGGGATTCAGTCTGCCCTTTATAACACAATAAGGGATTCAGTCTGTCCTTTATAACAACATTAAGGGGTCAGTCTGTCCTTTATAACAGCAATAATGGATTCAGTCTGTCCTTTATAACATCGATAAGGCATTCAGTCTGTCCTTATAACAGCAGTAAGGCATTCAGTCTGTCCTATATAAAAGCAATAAGGGATTCAGTCTGTCCTTTATAACAGCAGTAAAGGGTTCAATCTGTCCTTTATAACAGCAGTAAGGCATTCAGTCTGTCCTTTATAAAGGCAATAAGGGATAGATTCAGTCTGGCCTTTATGACAGCAATAAAGGATTCAGTCATTCTGTTACAACAGCATTAGTGAGGCAAGTCTGTCTTCTTCTATAGCAGTGTTAACGTTTTCAGTCTTTCGGTTTCTTTGACAGCATTACAGATTCAGTCTTTTTGTTTCTATGACGGGGCCGGAATAGCTCAGTTGGTAGAACGCCGGACTCGTAATCTTCGGGTTGCGGGTTCGAATCTCCGCCGGGCCGTTTCGGTACAGGGTTTTTTTTTTTCCCTCGAAGTTAACATTAGTTCTGATTCCTTTTCACATACAGTCCTTCGAATGAGACTATAAACTGAGGTTCCGTGTGTGAACGCACGCATAACATCTTGCACACACGTCAAATCCCATCACCAACTTTAGGAAGAGAAGGCCAGTTTGGCTGTTGGTATGGATGACATGTTTCACATAGCATGCACCTTCCCCGAAGATGGAGTATGGCTGCCTTAATGGCGGGATTAAAAAAAAACGGTCATACACACAACATTCCACTCTCTTTGTTGCGTAGATGGGATTAATACTTGCCTATCCATATAGGGCGTATCCGCAGGAGTGTCGGCCTGCGTACGCAGAAGAAGAAGTTTCTTTGACAGTATGAAAGAGTTCAGTCTTTTTTTTTCTATGACAGCATGAAAGAGATCATTCTTTCTGTTTCTATTATAGCATGAAGAGTTCAGTCTTTCTGTTTTATGACATCAATTAAAGAGTTCATTCTTTCTGTTTTTCTATTACAGCATGAAAGAGTTCAGTCTTTCTGTTTTATGACATCATTTAAAGAGTTCTGTCTTTCTGTTTCTATGACAGCATGAAAGAGTTCAGTCTTTCTATTTTATGTCATCAATTAAAGAGTTCATTCTTTCTGTTTCTATGACAGCATGAAAGAGTTCAGTCTTTCTGTTTTATGACATTGATTAAAGAGTTCATTCTTTCTGTTTCTATGACAGCATGAAAGAGTTCAGTCTTTCTGTTTTATAACATCAATTAGAGAGTTCATTCTTTCTGTTTCTATGACATCATGAAAGAGTTCAGTCTTTCTGTTTTATAACAACAATTAAAGAGTTCAGTCTTTCTGCTTCCATGACAGCATTAAAGAGTTCAGTCTTTCTGTTTTATAACAACAATTAAACAGTTCAGTCTTTCTGTTTCTATGACAGCATTAAAGAGTTCAGTCTTTCTGTTTCTATGACAACATGAAAGAGTTCAGTCTTTCTGTTTCTATGACAGCATTAAAGAGTTCAGTCTTTCTGTTTCTATGACAGCATGGAAGAGTTCAGTCTTTCTGTTTCATGACAGCATAAAAGAGTTCAGTCTTTCTGTTTCATGACAGCATAAAAGAGTTCAGTCTTTCTGTTTCATGACAGCATGAAAGAGTTCAGTCTTTCTGTTCTGTTTCATGACAGCATGAAAGAGTTCAGTCTTTCTGTTTCTGTGACAACATGAAAGAGTTCAGTCTTTCTGTTTCTATGACAGCATTAAAGAATTCGGTTTGTCATCTTCATAACGGCATTAAGGTGTTCGGGCTATTTCATATAGCAGCACTAAAACGTTCTGTCTGTCTTCTTCTATAACACCACTAAAACGTTCAGTCTTCTTCTATAACAGCACTAAAACGTCCCTGCTGTCTTCTATAACAATACTAAAACGTTCAGTCTGTTTTCTATAACAACACTAAAACGTTCAGTCTGTCTTCTATATAACAGCACTAAAACGTCCACTCTGTCTTCTATATTAGCACTAAAACGTCCAGTCTGTCTTCTTTTATAACAGCACTAAAACTTTCAGTCTGTCTTCTATATTAGCACTAAAACGTTCAGTCTGTCTTCCTTTATAACAGCACTAAAACGTTCAGTCTGCCTTCCTTTATAACAGCACTAAAAACGTTCAGTCTGTCTTCCTTTATAACAGCAGTGAAACGTTCAGTCTGTCTTTTATAATAGCACTAAAAAGTTTAGTCTGTCTTCTATAACAGCACTAAAACGTTCAGTCTGTCTTCTATAACAGCACTAAAACGTTCAGTCTGTCTTCTATAACAACACTAACACGTTCACTCAGTCTTCTTCTATAATAGCACTAAAACGTTCACTTTGTCTTCTTCTATAACAGCATTAAAAACGGTCAGTCTGCTTTCTTCTATAACAGCACTGAAACGTTCACTCTGTCTTCCTCTATAACAGCATTAAAACGTTCAGTCTGTCTTCTATAGCAGCACTACAACGTTCACTCTGTCTTCTATATTAGCACTAAAACGTTCAGTCTGTCTCTCTTTATAACAGCACTAAAACGTTCAGTCTGTCTTCCTTCATAACAGCACTAAAACGTTCAGTCTGTCTTCCTTTATAACAGCACTAAAACATTCAGTCTGTCTTTTATAACAGCACTAAAACGTTTAGTGTGTACTACTATAACAGCACTAAAACGTTCACACTGTCTTCCTCTATAACAGCACTAAAACGTTCACTCTGTCTTCTTTTATAACAGCACTAACACGTTCACTCAGTCTTCTTCTATAATAGCACTAAAACGTTCACTTTGTCTTCTTCTATAACAGCACTAAAAACGGTCAGTCTGCTTTCTTCTATAACAGCACTGAAACGTTCACTCTGTCTTCCTCTATAACAGCACTAACACGTTCACTCTGTCTTCCTCTATAACAGCAATAAAACGTTCACTCTGTCTTCCTCTATAACAGCACTAAAAGGTTCACTCTGAATTCTTCTATAACAGCACTAAAACGTTCACTCTGTCTTCCTCTATAACAGCACTAAAATGTTCACTCTGTCTCCTCTATAAACAGCACTAAAATGTTCACTCTGTCTTCTTCTATAACAGCACTAAAACGTCGTCCCTTTCGTCTTCTGTAATAGCACTAAAACGTTCAGTATGTCTTCTTCCATAACAGCACTAAAACGTTCAGTGTGTCTTCTATAACAGCTCTAAAACGTTCAGTCTGTCTCCTATAACAGCACTAAAACGTTCAGTCTGTCTTCTATCACAGCACTAAAACGTTCAGTCTGTCTTCCATAACAGCACTAAAACGTGTTCACTTTGTCTTCTTCTATAACAGCAGTGAAGAGATCAGGAAGAAGTCTTCAATGCGTGGAATTCAGTCCAGTCTTTCTCCTCCTCTTCCCCCTCCTCTTCCTTCTTTTCCCTTTCTCCCCCTATCCTTCTGCCTCCTATCTTTCCCTTCTTCAGCCACTCCTCCTAATAAAACATAAATAAAAATGTAACGTGCTGAATCTTGTTAAGCTCTGTTGAAATGCAGAACAAGCCAACATCGCGAATATGTTGGCGACTTTACATTGTGTGTCGTGAACCAGTCAGCACAAGCGGTGCTGTTGACAAATCATACAAAGACAGGTGTTCTGATACACGCGACGGGAGCAGACTTCAAACTGGATATGAAATGTTAACGAGCATTATGCTGGAAATCAGCCACTCAGAGTCGCATGTAACTCTCAATGTGAAATGAAGCCGGAATGCTTACGGGAATCAGCGATACACGTGTCGTACGTAACTCTCTGCAGACTGAGGGAGGTATTTTACGGTAATCAGCAATACACGTGTCGTATGTAAC
>JADBJO010000267.1:372500-375000 GCA_016801955.1 Conus betulinus | reverse complement strand
TAAAGCCGAAAATTTCATTTACAACCACGACAGCTTGTTGTCCTTGTGTCTTTTTTTTTTGGAGATGTATATATATATATATATATATATATATATATATATATATATATATATATATATATATGCATTTTATATATATATATATATATATATATATATATATATATATATATATATATATATATATATATATGACTTTTGAAGAATGGGAATGGGAGAGGGGGAACACTCACTGTTCCCATTCCCATTCTTCTTATTGCCCTTAATTTTGTAGGAAAAGACTGCTTTTAGCCACGCAATGTTCTTTGCAGCATTAGCATTGGGCTCGTGGTCTCCTGTTTGCTGCCTTGCTTGCGTCTCATGTGGTTCTTCCCGGGCACGCTGAGATGCAATCCGGACACGGTCTGCTTCCCATCTCTGGTTCCTTTCCTCTAGATCTTCCCTAGCACGCCGAGATGTGTCTCTCGCTCGATTTTCCGCCTGCCTCTGGCCCCTTTCCTCTGGATCTTCCCTAGCACGTCGAGATGCTTCTCTCGCTCAATTTTCCGCCTGCACTCACTGTTCCCATTTCCATTCTTCTGATTGCCCTTAATTTTGTAGGAATAGACTTTGTGCAAAAGTAGTTTATTTAGGTTTTGTTTGAGTTAATCAACGGGTCTGTGTCTAATGTAAAAATAGTGTATCAGGCTTTGCACGGTACAATCATTTTTCTGGCCCCTCTCATTCTTCCCTTTTCATCCCCTACCCTGTTCCATCCATGTTGCAAAATTACTTACCGTTACTGGACATACGCATACTGAATTTAATGGTGTAAATTTAGAAAATAACGGTTTTTAACGGTCAATGTTAAGTTTTGGTTCATAAAATCTCCATAACATTGTTCAGTGCTTAAAACTGTACGTGCATACGGAATGTTATCAAGAACGTTGCAAATTTCGAAATTTAGAAAACAACGGTTTTTAACAGTCAATGTTAACTTTTGGATCTTAAAAATTGTACATCATTGTTTAGTGTTTAAAAACTGCACATGCATATCGAATTTCTTCAAATATACTCTCACGTTTTTTTAACAGTCAATTTTAAATTTTCGGTTCGTAAAAGTTGTATATCATTTTTCGGCGTTTAAAACTGCACATGTATACCGAATTTTATCAAGAATAGCCTAAATTTTGAAAAGAACGGTTTTTTAACAGTCAAATTTAATTGTCATAATGACTATCTAATGACCGTATGTTACCCGCTGGATGTTCCTGTAGGCTTATGTCAAGTTCGGTGGCGATCCGATGACTGTCGTGGCCGCCAACCTCAGAAGGTCGGGTTTTAAACAGCTTTTATAGGGTTTGGTGTTTTGAACGGTTTTAACTGTTATAAATAACGTTTTTAACTGCCGAACAACGGTTCTAATTTTCGAGAAGTAGTCCTGTACCTGTGCAATGTCACAACGGCTATTTGAAGAGAAGCAGAGGAAAAAGATGTCTTTGAAACCGTTATGACAGTTTTTAACGGTTTTATTTTTTTTTTTTTTTAGAGATTAGCCCAAAACCATCCTCGGGTTACAATAGACGTGCCTGCCAAATTTCATTAAAATCGGTTGAGCCGTTTTTAAGTCTGTAGCGTACACACACACACACACACACACACACACAGAAATTTGCCATTTATATATTAGATTTTTTTTTTTTTTTTTTTTTTTTTTTTTTGGGGGGGGGGGGGGGATAGGGACGAGGGTGACGCAACACTCTGCATACGGCAATGAAAACCACAGGTGATTTTCTCCCTGAACAAGACCGTGTATTCCTAGCCCCTTTGTAATTTATGTAAAGGAAAAGATTATTCCGAAAATAGAGAACGGGCGGGGGAGGCTTAGAGAGAGAGAGAGAGAGAGAGAGAGAGAGAGAGAGAGAGAGAGAGAGAGAGAGAGAGAGAGAGAGAGAGAAGAGAGGGAAAGAGACGTGGGGAAGGAGAAAGGACGAGAAAGAGAGGATGATGTGGTAATGGTTGACAACCGGCAGGCCGTCAAAAAGCTGTGATGTTTCATGTGACTGGGCATTTCCCCAGTGCAGGGCTTTGGTGGACTTTTTTCAGACACGTGAAGAAGAACTGTTCGGCAATTCCTCGCACAGCGCTGCCTTCGACCAGTTCCTGGATTTGATTGGACGCCGTGTGAAACTCAAGGATTTTACTGGGTAATGTTTTGCTTCATTTGCATACCTAGTCATCTTCAGGATTTTACTGGTAATACTTTGCCTCATTTGCATACCTAGTCATCTTCAAAATTTTAATGGGTAATGCTTTGCCTCATTTGCATACCTAGTCATTGTCAGGATTTTACTTGGTAATGCTTTGCCTCATTTGTATGCCAATTCATTGTCAGGATTTTACTGGGTAATACTTTGCCTTATTTGCATACCTAGTCATCGTCAGGATTCTACTGGGTAATACTTTACTTCATTTGCATACCTAGTCATCTTCAGGATTTTACTGGGTAATGTTTTTGCCT